>CAUYLG010057591.1:0-118602 GCA_963573385.1 Cacajao melanocephalus
GAGATAGCATGGGAAGATATGCCTGATATAGGTGAAGGGGAGGAAAGCAGCAAATCACACTGCCACTTGTGTACCTATGCAACAATCTTGCATGTTCTTCACATGTACCCCAAAACCTAAAATACAATAAAAATTTTAAAATAAATAAATAAATAAATAAAAGAAAAAAAAAAAAAAGAAAACGGAAAGCAGCCTGTGGGGGTGCCTCAGGCCTGTAATTCCATCACTTCAGATGCTAGGGTGGGCAGATCACCTGAGGTGAGAAGTTGGAGACTAGCCTGGCCAACATGATGAAACTCATCTCTACTAAAAATACAAAAGTTAGCTGGACATGGTGGCGTATATCTGTAATCCCAGCTACTCGGGAAGTGGAGGCAGGAGAATCACTTGAACTCAGGTGGTGGAAGTGGAAGTTGCAGTGAGCCAAGATCATGCCACTGCACTCTAGCCTGGGCAACAGAGCAAGACTCCATCTCAAAGAAAAAAAGAAAAGACAAAAAAAAAAAACCAGTAAGCAGATTATAAATAAAAAAACAGTAAATTTCATGAACATAAAATCTTCAGAAAATAAAATACAGATGGCTAATAAGTATACAAAATGTGCCAAACGACATAATTAACCATATACAAGTTTTAAAATGAAATATTAACTTCTATCAAATTAAAAAACATTAAAATTTGATGATGTAAATATATAGATATTTTTATACACTGTGTGAGCCAAGGTCCTCCAAGAATCAGAGACCAAGATATGATTATTCTTATAAGAAATTTATTGAGAGAAATACCTGTAATAGAAAATGGGGAAGGAGCTGAAGGAATCTGGGAGAATGGCCAGACCACAGTGCAGGACTGGCTCTGGATGAAAGAGAATGGTAAAGAGAACGGTAAGAGAACCTTAAATAAAGGTTGGGAGAGAAAGCATTATAGACTGCATTGTGGTTTAAGAGACTTCTGAAAGGTCGTTGGAGAGTCCTTCGGCCAAAATCCCCCATCAGAGCAGCCCTTCATGTCTTAGGAATGGACTTGTCTTAGAATCTCTATCGTGCTCAATTGTTTACTGGCTAGAAGCACGCCTTAGGAAGAGTGATCTGTGCACAGCACAAGTACAGTGATGGATTTCTAAGTGCTGCAACTGGGCCACAGTTCAGTCATACTCCATTCCACCAGAGATATAAGAAGCACATTTTCATGGCACTATGCATGGTGTATTAGTCCATTCTCACACTGCTATGAAGAAATATCCAAAATTGGGTAATTTATAAAAGAAAGAGATTTAATTGACTCACAGTTCCACATTGCTGGGGAGGCCTCAGGAAACTTACATTTATGATGGAAGGCAAAGGAGAAGCAGGCACCTTCTTCACAGAGCAGGAGGACGAAGTGAGTGCAAGCAGGGGAAATGCCATATGCTTATAAAACTATCAGATCTCATGAGACTCACTCATTATCATGAGAACAACATGGGTGAAACCACTCCTATGATCCCATTACCTCCACCTGCCCCCACCCTTGACTTGTGTGGGTTACACGGATTTCAACTGAAGATGAGATTTTGAGTGGGGATACAGTCAAACCATATCAAATGGCAACATATATTTATTTATATATTTGTAGGTCCTTTTGGCAATAGTTTTTATATTTGGAATGTTCATTTCCTTTCACATGGCAGTTCTACCTCTAAGAATTTATCCTTCAAAAATATACAACTATATATATGTACACACATGATGAATTACATGGACTCTCATTCAGCTAATGACTTGCTGCTGAAACATGGAAATCTGAATTTTAAAAATACAAAATAAGTAAAAATATAAATTAATAAATTAAAATTACATTTTTAAAGAAATACACACTGTATAAAAATGTATGCAAAGTAATGTTTATTACATCATCACGTGTCATTGCTGAAAATTAGAATCAATTTAAAGGTTAATCAATAGGGGACTGGAAAAGTGACATATAGTATCGAATATGATATTTTCAAGATATATATACATTGAAAGGAATACATGCGATAGTATTGAGCAATGATAGATTACAAATAGTATGTCTCCTGTGAACTTTCATGCCTATGAAAAAGAAAGAAAACCAAGTAAGTGGAATAAAAATGTTCATCTTTCTGAATATAAGATGAAATTTTAGCTCAGTATTTTGTCTCGTAGAGAAAATGAAACATAAAGTTGTTCTCATAGTAGAGAACCCTTCTTAATTACTTTATTTTGAACAACTACTTGGAAAAAATACATGAATTTAAAATGTCCTTAGTCAATGTTAGTTTTGTGTGTTAGTAAGAAATTATCAGCCAGAATTTATAAGAAAACAAGGGGAGACAAAAAAATCAACACTGATTTTTAAATTATCATCTGTGAATAGGAGAGATGACCGCACAAAAGCCTTTTCAAGACTGCTTTAGAAACAAATATATAATCAGCGGTTTTATTAGGAATTTTATCATGAATAACAGATCATACTTACAACTTAGGATAAAATTTTGAATGATAGCATCACATGCAGATTCAAAAGTCCTTTCTTAAAAATATCTTAGAAGTGATTATGCTGTGTTCTAGAAAACTGTCAGATCTCTCAAGAAAAAAATCTTTAATGATAACAACAAATGTTATATTTGCCAGTAAAGTGTGAATAAAATTGTTTTATAAAACATAAGAGGCCTGACGTGGTGGCTCAAGACCAAGCATTTTGGGAGTCAGAGGTAGGCAGGTCACAAGGTCAAGAGATCAAGACCATCCTGGCCAACATGGTGAAACTCCGTCTCTACTAAAAATACAAAAATTAGCTGGGCATGGTGGCACAAACCTGTATTCCCAGCCACTCGGGAGGCTGAGGCAAGAGAATCACCTGAACCTGGGAGGTGGAGGTTGCAGTGAGCCAAAATTGCACCACTGCACTCCAGCCTGGTGACAGAGTGAGACTTAATCTCAAAAAAAAAAAAAAATGAGTAAGAGATAATATAACATTATATTATACCTAAATCTGCATTGTGTGTTTATTGTGTAAACCAATAGATTCGTTGATATAAAGGATAACAGAGAGAAGTATGAAAGAGACCTTACCCCAAAGGGCATACTATATTGTTGAATCATCAAAAACATTCATGAATTTTTAAAATATATATTTGTAATTAATTTAATAAATATTTGCAAAGTAAATAAGCAGACGTCACCTTATTTAATTGCCATTTACCTAATTTTCTATATTCAACTTAGCCATATACTCTTTAAAAAAATTATCCTTAAGAAAATAGAGGCTGGGCGCGGTGGCTCAAGCCTGTAATCCCAGCACTTTGGGAGGCCGAGGCAGGTGGATGACGAGGTCAAGAGATCAAGATCATCCTGGCCAACATGGTGAAACCCTGTCTCTACTAAAAATACAAAAATTAGCTGGGCATGGTGGTGTGCGCCTGTAGTCCCAGCTACTCGGGAGGCTGAGGCAGGAGAATTGCTTGAACCCAGGAGGCAGAGGTTGCAGTGAGCCGAGATTGTGCTACTGCACTCAAGCCTGGCACCTGGCAACAGAGTGAGACTCTGTCTCAAAAAAAAAAAAAAAAAAGAAAGAAAATAGAAACATTTCTTACATTCAAAATTATCTTATAATTGAATATATATGGAAAATGTCCCAGCCCTTCAGGAATCTGATTCATTTCTCATATGGGCAGAAGAATAAGGTTGAAAGGCTTTTTTTGCTGTTATTATTGTTTATACCAGTTTTCTATTGCTACCAAAACATGTCACAAAGCCAGTGGCTTAAAACAGCACAGTGTATTATCATACATCTCTGTAGGTCATAAACACAACACAGATCTCATTAGGCTCAAATCAAGGCATCATCAGGGCTGCATTCCTTTCTGAAGGCTATAGGGGAGAATCCATTTTCTTGCCTTCTCTGGCTTCTAGAAGCCATCTATGTTCCTTGGTTCATGGCCCTTTTCCTCCACCTTCAAAGCCAGCAACATCAAATTTACTTCTCATGTTACCATAGTTGGTTCTCTGCAGCTGGAAAAACTTCTCTGCTTTAAAAGACTTGTGAAATTAGATAGGATCTACCTGGATAATCCAGAATAATCTTCCTATTAACAAGCTTCTTAACCTGAATCACAGATGCAAAATCACTTTTGCCATGCAAAGTAATATATTAACAGGTTCTGAGGATTAGGATGCATACATCTTTCAGGGGCCATTATTCTGCTTTCCACACTCTTACTTAAAAATGAAACTTAAATCAGTTATGAATTCATGTTATTTTCAGATTCATTTCAATAGAAAAACATATACCAACGAATCTGCATTGTGTGCTTATTGTGCAAATCAATGGATTGGGTGCTATTAAGTATAATAGAGAGAAGTGTAAAAGAGATCTTATCCTAAAGAGCATTCTATATTTTTGCATCATCGGAAACATTCATGAAAAGACAATTAACAATAAAAGCCTATGTGCTAAGTGTCACATTAATCTTTTAAACAATGTTTATTGAGTACCTACTATGCTTTTCTAAGCTCTGATAATACAATCAGAGAAAACAACACAATGTCTCTACCTTCATGAAGTTTATGTTCATACAGGGAAAAGAGGCAATAAGAAAAGAAACTGTGAAAAGCAAATAACATTTGGAGACCCCAAACTCAGTATGCCAAAGGGAAAAGTTAACCTTGGGAGACGAGTCATGCAAAAACTGCCTTCCTTTTGCTCCTAAACAGATAGCTGCAACAATAGAAGGCCACCTATGTCCCAGGTGGCCTCCTTTACAAATTGCTCACAAGGAAGTTTTTTGTAGGCCTTAAAATCTTTACCCTAAAGCAGAGTTATGTTGAATATCACCCTGACAGTATAAATTGACAACTTGTCTTCACAGGTGTGGCACAAAGACTGGAAATCATCCCTCCACTCACTCTAAGAAAAATGCAAGTTTGACTTCCCCTTCCCTATGTTTACTTTATCTTATGTGAAATGCATATTTACTGACAGTGAGATAAATGCATAACTGGTTGTTCCTCTTTTCTCTCCTGTCTACCCTTCCATTTAAATACTGAAATTCTCAAACCCTCTTTGGAGAAAGCATTGGGCTACAGATTTTACTCAGGCACATCCTGAACCTTGGCAAAATAAATCTCCAAATTGATTAAGATCTGTCTTGGACCCTTTTTGGTTTACAAATTTAATAGATAAATTGTAATATCAAGCAGGAATAAGTGCTATGAAGGAAAATAAAGTAGGTTAAGGGGACAGAAGAGGTGGAATAGCTATTCCAAAAAGGTTAGTAGTCGTCTTTGAAAGCTGAATGAACAAATGAATGAGTGTTACAGAGAAATACTGTATGACTTCACAGTACAGCAGTGATCTTTCTTGACTAAAGTAATCCCAAAGACTTCATACTAAAAAACAGAACATATACCTTTGGAGGATATGTAGGGTTTCAATAAGTAGAGCAATATTTCTCAATGTGCTATATGTATCATCTTCATGAGAATCCACTGCTAAAGTTGCGCATTCTCAGGTGCCACCAATAGACCTAATAAATCAGAACGTCTGTGGATGGAGCTTAGGGATATAACCAGGTGATTCTTACCTACACTGAATTATGAAAGAACATCAAGACAGAGTCTTAAATCACTAAAATTTAACATAAAACTGCACTGTCCTTTCCTGACAGCAACATGTAGCCCATGTCATGCTTGGGAAGATTAGTGAGTAGACTAAACTGGTGAAACAGACGGTCAGAACTGGAAGGATGTTTTCTACCAGGCCGAAAAGTTTAAACTCTTTATAGACCTGTGAACCATCTAGTATTAATTATCAGGCAATTAACATAAAAAGCAATATTTTAGGACTATTAGCAACATTTAAGGCTATTAGTAGTGACATGTACAGGATGGACTGAAAGTAAAGGTATCAATTATGAGGAAAAATGTGATAAATCTATGGCAGTGGTACACACTTGAGGCATTAAGCATCAGAGTCAGGTTAACCTCAATAATAATCAAAGCAGAAGAACAGAGGACATTATGAGGTAAGTAAAAATGAGACATTGTAATTTTTTTATTGTGAGAATGAGGGAAGCGTCAGAAATGACTCAGACTTTGAACCTAGGTAACTGGCTAAATGAGTTTGCTGATTATTATGGAACACCATAACCTAGCTTGATGCGACAATCCTCATAAATGATTATATAATAGTGTAGGAGGAAAAAGCTATTACCTTCTTCCTGCAATTTTTCTAAATTTGCCAGTAATCAAAGAAATATGATTAGAGCCCTCTTTTGTACTTCTACCCAAGTTAACATGTGAAATAACTCTGCATTTGGGAATCAATGTGCAAGAAAAAAACACTTAATATTGAAGAGAATTGAAACTAGTCCTTCCCAGCAATTGTTAGTAATGTATTAGCTGAGGAGGAAATGGAATCTAATTATAGCTTTATGATTGTCAGTATTACTAGCATTTTGGAGAAAACCTGTACTATTTCATGTTTGCTTCTTCAGTTATAGCACATACACTTAAACATAATCACACACTAAGAAATAATTACTATTGTTTAGCAAACGATAGAATTATCTCTTTCAATAATTTTTAATTAAAAAATTATGTCGTTCAATTACCTAGTAATCCATGTAAAGCAAACTTCATTAAAATAAAACGTTTTAAAGGTTGAAGTACACATTTTTCTAAACCAAGATACAGTAGGATATGCTCAAAGATAAACAGGTTAACTAGTGATTACAGTATTCCATGCATTTTAAATGAAATCAACTAGGAATGTGAAGAATATGTTCTTTAACGTTCTCTCTGTGTGTGAGGGGGGTCTTTCTATACTTACACACATGGACATAGAGATATATGCATATATCTCTGGATATATGCATATATATATGTAAATCGTGTTCACCACATTAATGTTTTTGGAATTATCTGTGCATATCAAAACACATTTGGCAATATGTTGTTACTACTCTAGAAAACTACCATGTCTGTTTTCACATCTTGTTTTTCCACAAATATAGTTTACTTTCTCTACTTCATTTTGAAGACAGATCATAGGATTCTCTCTCTTCCCATAACTTTCTACTTGGAAAAAATAGCTAACAACTAGAAGCAGCAAAACTATATCCTCTATTTTCTTCTGAGGTCAAACCCACTGAGAAACTGCAGTTCTTATTGTTGGATTTTCATGTGATTACTTGTCTTCTCATGTGAAACATGAACACAGATGGGCGCAGTGGCTCACGCCTGTAATCCCAACACTTTGGGAGGCCAAGGCGGGCAGATCACGAAGTCAGGAGATCGAGACTATCCTGGCTAACATGGTGAAACCCCAACTCTACTAAAAATACAAAAAATAGCCTGGCATGGTGTCAGGCGCCTGTAGTCCCAGCTACTTAGGAGGCTGAAGCAGGAGAATCGCTTGAACCCAGGAGGCGGAGGTTGCAGTGAGCCAAGATCGTGCCACTGCACTCCAGCCTGGGTGACAGAGACTCTGACACACACACACACACAGACACACACACACAAAAACTGATGGCTCATGCCTGTAATCCAAGCACTTTGGAAGCCAAGGCGGGCGGATCACCTGAGGTCGGGAGTTCAAGACCAAACTGACCAACATGGTGAGACCCCGTTTAAAAAAAAAAAAACTGAAACATGAATACACATAACCAAGAATGGGTTCAGCTTCCTGTAATGGCCAAGTGGCTCCTTTCAGAGCAATCCTTGTGCAAATAACACTATCAATTCTGAATAAAATATTTTTTTATTTAAGGCATTGTATTTTAGTTAAAAGCAAGCAGGAACTGGAGTGGATTTGACAGTTGTGAGGAAGTTAAGTTATGAAGTGATATTTCTTTTTCTTTTAATAGCTTTTAGCCTTACGGCAGTCCCCAGTCTGTGCCAGCCTTGTGGATAATGCCCTCACAGAAATGCTGTAGTATAACAGGCTTGAAAAATGAGAGAAAGTAGTTCTAGACAACCACAGCTACTGACAGTGAGGAAAAAAAAATCACAGAAAAAAAGAAGCCAGGAAGGGAGATGCTCAATTTTTTTTTTTTTTTTTTTTTTTTGAGATGGAATCTTGCTCTGTCGACCAGGCTGGAGTGCAGTGGCTTGATCTCGACTCAGTGCAACCTCTGCCTCCCAGGTTCAAGCAATTCTCCTGCCTCAGCCTCCTGAGTAGCTGGGATTACAGGCGCACACCACCACACCTGGCTAATTTTTGTATTTTTAGTAGAGACGACCTTTCACTATGTTAGTCAGGCTGATCTCGAACTCCTGACCTTGTGATCCACCCACCTCGGCCTCCCAAAGTGCTAGGATTACAGGTGTGAGCCACTAAGCCCGATCAAGATGCTCAAATATTATGAATAGTCTGTGCCTAAATCTCTGGTTGACGCTTGAACTATACAAGGATGAGGAAGACTACAAGGAGCTAAGACAAAATAAAAGAACTGACTTGAATCTGAGCTGCCTACCCACCACAGGAGAGACATTTTTCACATTACGAGTTCAGCAAAGTTAAAAAAGTTTTTGTAAATGAACATTCTTTAGGAAAACATAAAAATAAAAACCAGAATCTTCACAAGATAAAATTTGCAACTTCAAGGTACAATTCAAAATATTCAGAATATGAAGAATCAGAGAGAAAAAAAAATTATCAATCCCAAAAAAGGAAAATTAATGGAAATCAACCTCAAGATTTTGTAACAATGTAATAATTATAAAACCCTAAGATTTTCAACACAGCTTTTATAAGTAGGATGAGGGATATAAAGAAAATATGCTTGTTGTGAATGAAATGAAATCTTAGCAGAAATATAGAAACCATAAAATGAACAAAGAGGAACTTCTACCATTAAAAAAAGTATCATAAATAAAAATAAATTGTTTAATAGGCTTAACAGCAAAATGGAAACATCAAAGGGAAAAAAGGCAAGGAATTTGAAGATAGATAAATGGAAATTATCCTATTTGAAAAGCAGGGGAACAAAGATGACTGAAAAAAATGAGCAAATATTTAATACACTTATAATTTGAGTTTCATAAAAAGAGAAGAGAAAATGGAAGGAAAAAGACATTATGAAAGCTTTGTGTATGTAAAAGAATAACTTTGATTTTAGATGTTTATTTAAATCTCGTTAAATTTAGCTGTTCTTGCAAAGATTTTACTGGGAAATTTGGTTTTTAAAAGATGATGTAAAAATGGAATTTTTGATTTTAACCTTCTGAAAATCACCCCAAAATAAAAGGAGAATGAGGAAATAAAAAAGCAAATTCATTTTTTGATGAAATCAATGAATTCTGGAATCCTGAATCACAATTGACAAGGAAGGGCTTTATATACATTTAAGGATAAACAGTAGCACAGGAAGACACCAAGAGAGGATGCACATAACCATAGAACTTTTTTTTTTTAGATGAAGTCTTCCTCTGTCGCCCAGACTCGTGTGCAGTGGCCTGATCTTGGCTCACTGTAACCTCCTCCTCCCAGGATCAAGTGATTCTCCTGCCTCAGCCTCCCGAGTAGCTGGGACTACAAGTGCACACCACTACACCTGGCTAATTTTTTCTTTCCTTTGTGTGTGTGTGTGTGTATTTTTGGTAAAGACAGGGTTTCACCATGTTTGCCAGGCTGCTCTTGAACTCCTGACCTCAAGTGATCTGCCCTCCTTGACCTCCCAAAGTGCTGGGATTACAGGCAGGAGCCACCGCATGCAGCCTCATGACCATGAAACTTTGATGAAGTCCACAGATCATCGTTCTCCCAAATATGTAGCACATTCTCAAGGACAAAGCCAACACTTCTTTGTTATATGAAAACTATCCTGTGATTTGAATACGTTGTTTGAAATTATGTCTTAGGTACATTTTAAATTACTTACCTTGGGAGTGCATTTTTGAGAAAACGTTGAGGAAAATAATACATGAATGATTCTTTGGAGCTCACTTCTAATTCAAAGGGATTTAGTTCATTTTTTTTTCATTCCAATAAAAATGAAAATAGGCTGGGCACGGTGGTGCATGCCTGTAATCCCAGCACTTGAGGCCAGAGTTCGAGACCAGCCTGGCTAACATGGCGAAACCCCACCTCTACTTAAAAAATAATAATAATACAAAAATTAGCTGGTCATGGTGGCGCACACCTGTAGTCCAAGCTACTCTAGAGGCTAAGGCAGGAGAATTGCTTAAATCCAAGAGGCGGAGGTTGCCATGAGATGAGATCGTGCCACTGCATTCCAGCCTGGGCAACAAAGTCAAGACTCCCTCTTAAGAAAAAAAAAGAAGAAGAAGAAGAAAGAAAAGAAAAGAAATTTTAAAATTCTAAACTCATTGATGTAGCTCTATACTACCTCCAGATGGTCACTAATGAGATCAATTATCTCAGTTATAGCAGTTCAAAATGTCACCTTACTAGGATACAATATAAAAAAGTTCCCTTACCAGAATATCAATTAACTGACTTGGAAAAATAATAAACGTTCTCTATTTCCTCTATAAAGCATTCTAACTGATGCCCAGCACAGGCTAAATACTCATTGCTAGTTGGTTGTACTCATTACCTTCACATGCGTCTCCTTCCACTATCTGAATTTGATGCTTACCAACAGTCTGTTAAGTTTATTTCAAAACTTAATTTATGCCAGTTGTACATGTTAACGTGTTAAGTAGTTTAAGGCAATATTGTGTAAAGTGTTAAGATATGAATGCAAAATCAGAGTTGTTCTTTCTATAAAAACCAACTTGAATGCTTTGAAAAATATTATTAAAAGTATATCTTTAAACATTGTTTTTGAATTTGGTGTAGATGAGAATTGCAAATATAGGGAAAATTTATTAACATTTTAAAAATTTCTAAACTCAGATTGCTTGCCAATTTTCTTTAAATCCCTTATTCACTTTAAAGAAACTCAAATTGTAAAAAATAATTTGATTTATATATTATATTTTTTGAATAGTTCATATAAGAACAATAATGTGGAACTCAAATGATTGATCTATATACTCAGAGGAAAAGCCCTATGTTAAAAAAAAGCCAAATATATATTTCATATTTTAAACATTATGGCATATGCCACCATTTTTATATGTCCTCAATTTTGCTTACTTAAAAACAGAAACCAATAAACTACTACCATGACATAGGAGAAAAAAATAAAGATTTATCAATGCCCTTTGATGTGTTATTAGCTATAAAGCTATTGTTACCAGAAAGAATTCTGGAGAAGAACTATTGTATTATCCATATCCCCCATTCAACACCATTTTAATAACATAAAATATGTGCTTTTCAAAATGGAGAAGTCATGTGAATAAATATAGTTTTCAATTATCATTGTCCAACTCCACTTTTCTCCTATTAGCATATTATTATTATTATTTAATTTGCCATGATGATAATAGTAAAAAAAATTGTGTAAAAAGCTCAAAATAATAGCATTTATAGAGTCTTTATGCCAGGTATCTTGCTAAGTACTTTATAGGAATAAATCACCTTTAACTTTCTCAACTCTCAAACTAACTTTCAAATGAAAGTTATTGAAATGAAAAACAACAAACTGTCATTGAATAGCCTACAAGTCCTATTTTTGTATCAAATATATATAATAATGAGACATCTCAGTACCTATTTCCCAAGTGAGTAATCCAGTATAATATAAATAGCCTGCTGTCTGGGGAAGAAAACAATGCAAATTAATGAAAGTTCTTAGGCTTAAAAAAGTAAGCACATTCCAAGGAGTAGTATCTTCTTTAATAGAATGCATGGAACAATCAAATTTAAGACCAAAGATAAAATTAAGGAAATGTATTTCACCAAAGGATACAGACAAGCCTGGACAACATAGTGAAACCCCCTCTCTACTAAATATACAAAAAAATTAGCCAGGCGTGGTTGCAGGCACCTGTAGTCCCAGCTATTCAGGAGGCTGAGGCAGGAGAATCTCTTGAACCCGGGAGGCAGAGGTTGCAGTGAACTGAGATCGGGCCACTATACTCTAGGCTGGGCGACAGAGCGAGACTGTCTCAAAAAAAAAAATACTCATATGTGCACTCCATGAAAGAGTCAGCATTTGGGTGTCTATTACACAGAGGGCATAGAGAGCCAGTGTTTGATAGAAAATCAGCAACAACAACTGCTAAAATTTATGTGTTGAAATTTTAACCCCCAAGGTGATAGTATTAGAAGGCAAGGCCTTTGGGAGGTCATGAGGGTAGAACCATTATAGATGGGATTAGTGCCCTTACAAAAAAAACCTCAGGCTGAACAAGGTGGCTCACGCCTGTAAGCCCAGCACTTTGGGAAGCTGGGCTGGGCGGATCACTTGAGGTCAGGAGTTTAAGACCAGCCTGTCCAACATGGCAAAACCTCATCTCTACTAAGAAAGATACAAAAATTACCCAGGCCTGGTGGTGGGCACCTGCAATCCTAGCAACTCAGGAGGCTGAGGCAAGAGAATCGTTTGAATGCGGGAGGCGGAGGTTACATTGAGCTGAGATCGCACCACTGCGCTGCAGCCTGGGTGACAGAGAGACAGACTCTGTCTCAAAAAAAAAAAGAAAGAAAGAAACTTCAGAGAGTTCCTTTTCCCCTTCCTCCATGTGAGGACACAGCAAGAAGGCAATCTGCAACCTGAAAGATGGCACTCATCAGAACCTGATCATGGTGGCACCCTCATCTCACCAGGTCTGTGGTATGATGTTATAGCAGTCTGAATGAACTGAGAGAACACCAAGAAGTCTGCAAAATGCTGTCAGTTAATTAAAGAAATAATCTTCTCTCATGCCCCCTTTCCCAAAACATTCTTGTAATCAAAAAGAAAGAAGCAGAAAAAACTGAGAAGAAAAAGGACATCATAGGCTACTAGCAGAGTATGACCTCTCTCCACTCTAGGCCTTGGAGCTCTATGTAATTAGATATGAGACTGAAGTTTGAAACTGGGCTAGACATTTTTTTTTAATTGTGAATTATATTGCACACACAAATGTTGTAAAATATATCCATGCAGTTTTAAGAATAATAGTAAAATAAACACATGCATAGCTATCACCCAGGATAAGGTAATAAGGCAACACTGTTTATGAGGCCCCTGTGTGCTCCTGCCATATCTCATTTCCTTCCTTCAACCCTTTACCATTTTTTTGTTTGTTTGTTTTTGAGATGGAGTCTCACTCTGTGGCCCAGGCTGGAGTGAAATTACTAAATCATATGGAAGGTGTCTAATTCACATTGTAAAAAACTGACAAACTGGAAAGTGGTTGTGTGAAATTTCCATTTGCTGCATATCCTTTCAAACATTTGACAGTTTCAGACTTTCATTTTTTAGATGTGTAGTGTTATTTCATTGTAATATTTTATAGTTTCTACATTTTTTCTTTGGCCAATGAGCTATTTAAAAGTATATTATTTACAGTTGGCGATTTTCAAAGTATCTTATTATCAGTGATTTCTAATGAAATGCCATTGTGTTCTATGAACATAATTTTTAAATTTAATTCATAATTTTTAAAGTTAATTTTATTTATTTTTATTATGAATTTTTTTAACAAATCATAATAGTAAACATTCATGGGGTACACAGTGTGATGTTTTGATATATGTATGAAATGTGGATAATTAGATCAAACTAATAAACATATCCATCACCTGGCTTATTTATCATTTTATATGGGGAGACATTTACTCTTTTAGTTATTTTGAAATGCATAGTACATTATCATTGCCTGTAGTCACTCTGCTGTGCAGTACATCTCAAAACCTATTCCTTGTGTATTTCTGAAATTTTATACCCTTTTAACAATGACTTTCCATTCTTTTTTCACCCATCCCACTCCCCCAGCCCCTGGTAACTACTATTCCATTCTACTCTGTGCCTACTTCTATAAGTTCCACTTTTTTAGAATCCATATATAAATAAGTGAGATCATGTAGTATTTGTTTTCCGTTCCTGGCTTACTTCATTTAGCTGATGTCCTCCAGATATATCCATTATGTCAAAATGACTAGTTTTCCCCTTAAAAAGTTTGAATAGCATTCCATTGTGTATATATACCACAGTTTCTTTATCCATTTATCTGTTGTCTAAAACTTAGGTTGATTCCACATCTTGGCTATTAAGAATAAATGCTACAAAGAACAAGGGAGTGAAGATATCCTGTATTAGGTTCGTTCTCACGCTGTTATCTGAGACTGGGTAATTTATAAAGAAAAGAGGTTTAATTGACTCGCAGTTCCACAGGCTATACAGGAGGCATGGCTGGGAGCCCTCAGGAAACTTACAATCATGGCAGAAGGTGAAGGGGAAACAAGCACATCTCACCATGGTGGAGCAGGAGAAAGAAAGCGAAGGGGGATGTGCTATACACTTTCAAACAACCAGATCTCGTGAGAACTCACTATCACGAGAAGAGCAAGGGGAAAATCCACCCCCATGATCCAATCGCCTCTTACTGGGTCCTTTCCCCAACATTGGGAATTACAATTTGACATGAGATTTAAGTGGGGACAAAGAGCCAACCCATATCATATTCTTTCAGGGTAATTTCAGTTCTTTTGGATATAGAGCCAGAAATAGGATTACTGGATTATATTGAAGTTCTATAATTGTTTTTTAGAGAAACTTCTATACAGTTTTTCATAATGGCTGTACTAATTTACATTCTTACCAACAATGTATAAGAGTTTCCTTTTCTCTGCATCCTTGCCAGCACTTGTTAATTTTTGTCTTTCTGGTAATAGCTGTTTTAACTGCGATGAGATGATGCCTCATTGTGGTTTTGATTTGCATTTTTCTAATGATCAGTGATTCTGAATGTTTTTTCATATACCTGTTAACCATTTTTATGTCTTGTTTTTGGAAATGTCCATTCAGGTCCTTTGCCCATGTTTTAATTGGGTTATTTGTTTTCTTGCTATTAAGTTGTATGAGTTCCTTACACATTTTGGATATTAACCTACTATCAGATGTATGATTTGCAAATATTTTCTCCATTTTATCGGCTGTCTCTTCACTTTGTTAATTGTTTCCTTTGCTGTGCAGAAGATTTTACTTTGATACAATTCTATTTGTCCATTTTTGCTTTTGTCGCCTGTGCTTTCAAGGTCAAATCCAAAAAAGTCATTACACAGTCCAATGTTGTGAAACGTTTCCCATATGTTTCTTCTAGTAGTTTTACAATTTCAAGTCTTATATTTAAGTCTTTAATTCATTTTGAGTTTATTTTTATAGATGTGGTGAGACAAAGGTCCAATTTCTTTCTTCCATATGTGAATATCCAGTTTTCCCAACACCATTTATTGAAGAGACTTTCCTTTTCCTGTTGTATGTTATTGTCACCACTGTAAAAAAAAAAGTCAATTTATGATAAATGTGTGGGTTTACTTCTGAACTATCTATACTGTTCCATTGGTTGATGTGTCTATTTTTATGCCAGTACCATGCTGTTTTGATTATAATAACTTTATAATAGGTTTTGAAATCAGACACTGTGAGGTCTCCAGTTTTGTCCTTTTGCACAAGATTATTTTGGCTATTTGGGGACTCTTGTGGTTCCATATGTATTTAAAAATTGCTTTTCAATTCTTAAAAAAAAATGGAATTTTTCATTTTAGATGTCTTTTACTTCCCTGGTTAAATTTACACCTAAGGGTTTAATGGTTTTTTTCATTGTTGTTGTTTGTTTGCTTGTTTTTCTATTGTAAATGGGATTTTTGGGGGGTTAGTTCATTACTGATATATAGAAATCCTCCTAATTTTTGTATGTTGATTTTGCATCCTGAAACTATACTGAATTCATTTATCTGTTCTAACTTTGTTTTGTCGAATCCTTAGAGATTTTACACATGACATCATGTCATCAGCAAAAAGAAACAATTTCAATTCTTCCTTTTCTGTTAAGGATGCCATTTAATTCTTTCTCTTGTCTAATTGCTCTGGCTAGGACTTCCAGTACTATGCTGAAAAGAAGTGGTAAGATAAAGATAATTTTAAATTGAAAATATTCAGTATATGAAATTTGTTGTCTTTTGGCTCAGAATTTGGTCTTGCTGGAAAATCTATGTGCACTTGAAAAAAAATGTGTATTCTGAGTTTTGGTTTTACTGCCCCATGAATATCAGTTGCCTCAAGCTGGTTAATAGCATTGCACCGATCTTATATCATTAGTGAAATTTATTTACACTTGTTCTTTCAGTTAAAGAGAGATGTGTACAAATCTCCAGCTATATTTTTTTATATTTCTCTATTTCTCCTTTAATTTCTGTTGATTTTTACTTCATGAATTTTGAGCCTCTGTGATACAGGTTCATGTATATTTAGAATTGTAACTCTTCCTGATTAATTATCCATTCATCATTATGATATTTCCCATTTATCCTTATTGAGGGCCTGTTAGTCTCTTCTTTCATTGCCATAAAGAAGTACCTGAGAGTGGGTAATTTATTAAGAAAAGAGGTTTATTTTTGCTCATGGTTCTGCAGGCTGTAGAGGAAGTATGGTGCTGGTCTGTGCTCCTGTTGAGGGCCTCAGGAAGCTTCCAGTCATGACAAAAAAGAAGTAGCCATGTCACATGGCAAGAGAGAGAGCAACAGAGGGAGGGAGAAGGTGCCAGGCTCTTTTAAACAACCAGATCTCATATGAACTAATAGAATGGGAACTCATTCAATACTATTAGGACAGGACCAAGCCATTCATGAGGGATCTGCCCCCATGACCCAAATATTTCCCACTAGGTCCACCTCTAACATTGGAGGTCATATTTCAACATGAGATTTGGAGGAGAAAAAACATCCAAACCATATCAGGGCCTAATTATGTTAAGCACTCTGCTTGTCAATTTACATGTATCCTTTTCTTAGTATGTATGCCCAAATAAGCCAGGATCAGGGTAGGAAAGGAGTATAAATTCAGGCACAGCAAGCAGCAAGTTTACAGACAAGGCATGAATGAGATTGACTTTTTTGATAGAAGTGAGTAATTGTGAGAGGGGTTGAAGGTGTTGCTGCTATTTCTTTTTTTCCCCCTTTTCCCTCTAAGCTCAGTAGCATGCAGTACCACTCAGTCTTGTACTGCTGTCCTATTTTCTGAAGTATGTTTATAGCAATGTAAAAGGCAAATGCCTGTTTATCATGATAAAAATGCAAATTCAAAATTCACATTAGAGTTATTTCTAATCTCACTAACATTCCCAGACCACACAGGACATTTCCTGATCACTGATAAGCAAAATCTTTTCCAAATGGGTCCCAAATCTACCTGTTTGTTTTCTGTCAAAACTACTTTCTTCATGAAAAAAATAACAATAATCATCTTGTCTTGGTGGATTCCTGGATCTAAACATAAACACATAAACTGCCCCCAAAGGCAAACAACCTAACTAATAAATATATAAAGAATTTGAGTGGACATTTCTCCAAAGAAGGTATATAAATGACCAACAAGCACGTGATAAGATAACGAACATCATTGGTTATTAGGGAAATGCAAATCAAAACCAAAATAAGTACCACTTTCCACTCCTTACAGTGGCAATAATAATAATAATAATAATTTATTTTGTATGTATTTCACTCATTAGTACCATTTTTCTTTTAATTATTTGAATCACATTTTCTTTAATACTTGGGACATATTTTTAATGACTATTTTAAAATCTTTGTCTACTTAATCCGACATCTGGACCACTTTACAATTGTTTATTACTGACTGCTTTTTGCTTCACAGTGTGTCACATTTTTCTGTTTCATCGCCTAGTATTTTTAATAGTATATTGACCTTTTGACTCACATGTTGTAATGACTTTGGATTTTTCTATCTTCCTCTGAAGAGTGTTATATTTTTTATCCTGTAAGCAGTTCCATTACTATCTAATTACCAGGAATTTGGATAGGCTTGTTTTTCTCACTGTGTTATCAAATTTGTGAAAAATCCAAAGTGTTTTCAAAGCTCCCAAAACATGAAAAAATTCAACCTCCAAACTCTTCTCACCTAGGATTTTCTAAGGCCGTGGTTGTAGGCTTACTTAATGTGATTCTGTGTCAAACCCTACTCCACAGAAGGGGTAAGCAAACTACAGGAACCTGTTTTTCTATACTACTAAGCTAAGAATGAATTAATATTTTTGAATCGCTCTTAAAAAGAAGGAGGAGTAGGAGGAAGAGAACAAGAAAGAGGATGAGAAAGAAAAGTGAGAGAGATGTGTGGCCTACAAAGTCTAAAGTATTTATTACCTGGCCCTTTACTAAAAATCTCTGCTCAAGAGTATGGTATTCTCTCCTAAAGCACAGCCTTTCTGGATGCCTCAGCTCAATATTAGGAGTATCAGTACAGTGTTAAACAGATCTTTCCTTTCTGGCTCTGCCAGAACTCCAAAATCCTCCAGCCCTAAAGGACCTCTACTACCACTATTTTGTTCACAATCTCACTGCGGGCACACTATAAGACTTAGGTAATTTAATCCTTTGTATTTTCAGCCTACCTTTCACTTAAGGAAGTGCAGGGGATGTTCACATAGGCTCAGAGTCCACTTTTCACAGCATCTTTGATGACCTGCTTCACAGATTCTAGGGACTTCAGTTATTTTGAATTTAGATCTCTGTCCTTTTGTTCAGCTGGACTATTATGCTCTGCTTGGATTCCAGCTCATACATGTACTTGGAAAATAGTGCATATTTAAGAAGTTATAGTTATCTTAATCAACAACTCATTAAAGTCTTAAAATGACACTATATGTTTGATACTATTATCTCCACTTGACAGATGGAGCAACTAAGGCACCAAGAATTTAAGCTACTTTCCATAAGTCACAAAAAAAAAATCTTTTTATCAAAGTATAGGAGATAGTATATATGTGCAATATATAAAAGGCATTGCAGGAAATTTAGTTGAGGAAATTGATGGACATGGAACTTTCTTATATACCTGAAATTATCTCCATTCTCATTGTAGAAAAAAAAAGCATCTTTTAAATTTCATGTAGTACTGTTCTGTAGACATTCCAAAATAGAGAGGAAATTTTCAAAGTCTGAGACAATAAAGCATATTAACTTTTGCAGCATTTAATTACTAGAATAATCACTGTAATTATTTGAGTTAGCTAAATAAATGCTACATATCCAAATAAGCATATAAGGTACATACATAGAACCACATTAAATATTTCATAAAGTGAAGGTCGTGCAATGGTTCATTTTCAGAAAAATAATGCTGATTAAGTGACAGGTGAATAACAGAATAAGAATAATTAGGAAAATATTTTAATTCTATGAAGAATTATTTTGAAAAGACTAAATATGATATCCAGTAAATTTGGAATGGTTTGCTATTAAGTTGGTGCAAAAATAATCACATTTGTTTGCCATTACTTTCAGTGGCAAAACTGCCATTACTTTTGCACCAACCTAATATATTCCAGAGAAAACACATCAATTGTATTATCTTAAAAATACTACTACTTTTACCAAAGTTCAAGGTTCGAAATTCAGTTTGTTTTTATTACAGATAGTGAATGAGGCATTTTTATGGCTTTAAAGATAAATCTCTTGGTTGGATAATCCCAGAATAGTGAATTCTTCTATATCGTCACTATTTTTAGCCTTGCTAAATCAAATATTTATTTGAAAATCTGATAAGGTCTATGTATTATCTCTCCCAGGAAAGAAATTTATAGATGGAAATACATAATATTTTATGCACAATTTCAGGGCATTTACACACTCCATTAACCCCATTATGAAACTAAGACTATATTAAAAACCACACTTTAGTATAAGTGTTAACAGGAGGAAAGAGGAAGCAAAAATGAAGCCTGCCATCAATGGGAAGGGTGTTTTGTTTTATTTAAACATGAGACCAAAACTTTTGCAAACCAATAGGAAATCTCTATCATGCAATATTTATTTTTCCTATCAGATTCCACACAAATAACTGTAACTAATTTACTTCTCATTACCCAGGGAGCAGGTGATGCTCTTGTTACACAGTGATAAATGTTTAACTAGAAATGAACCATGTTGTTTTAATAATTTGTTGGGGAAAATGTCCACCATGTCCATCTATGTACATTCTCAACTGGGTATACAAAATTGCAAAGCTTTCATCACTCTCTACTTGGATCATTTCTTGGGGCTGCATTTGCACAAAGAAACCCTAAGGATGAGGAATCATCTCCTTCCAAACAAAGAGTAGGCTCGCTTCTGCTTTCTATAAAAGTGTTGACATTTCAAAGTTTAGTATTACTCTCCTAGAAAAAAAAAAATCCACTGCATATATAGGCATCTACCACGGGCCCTTTGGGTTGCCACAGTAGAATGTGGGTGGCATGGAGATCCTATATGAATCAATATGAAGCTCTGATGATTCGTTTTTCTATGAGTAATAAAGTCCTTTGTCTCTGACACAGGTCTTCTCTCACCCTGATAAGTAATGTAAAATCTCAGCCTCTGTCTGCTGTTGTTGACACAAACTACCACAAAACATGGTGGCTAAAATAATAACCCTTTCTTAGAGCTAATGGTTGCGTGTGTGTGTGTGTGTGTGTGTGTGTGTGTGTGTGTATGTTTCCCCATTGGGAATTCTAAAAGTGCTTAACTGAGTGAATTATCTGCTACACATGGTGTCAATTGGGGCCATTCAGTGGCATTCTGCTGATGGCTGAGCAAGTCTGGAGGATCCAAAACAGCTTTGTTCACTGCCCTGATGCCTAGGCAGTGACATCTAGAAGACTGTACTCTGGTAGGAATCTCGCTTCTGTGGTTCAAATGCAACTTCCCATGATATTTACAGCAGTGTAATCATAACAAGCAGATTACGTACATAAATAGAAAAGCAGGACTTCAACAGTAGGTGTTCCTAGGAGCGCCCTCAATAAGATGATGTAAAAGAAAGCCCTAGACTCTTCTTGCCCCAAGGACACAATGATTCAACAGTAATACACAGACCAACTCTCTTTGTGGGAAATGCAGAAACTAGTTGAGAGGCTCCTGCACCATGAGTGAGTGCAAACCAGCCACATTGAAACCAGTAGGAAAACTGGATAAATCCTCACACCATAATCCTCACCCCTGGCACCAGAGACCATACAATTGGGAGGAACTCCTCAGCTCCTAGCTTTTTATTAAGGAGAAAAATACTTGGATTAGGGATGTCAGTTAGCAGGATGACAGAAAAGGAAGTCTCAAGATCCACTCCTCCTCACAGAAAGTTCAATTAACAACTACCCAAAGACTAGAGCATCCTTTCAAAAACTCAATACATAAAAGCAAGCCTGAGAAACTCGTGTAGTCCACAGAACCGAATAAAAGCCAAATGCAAAAGATAGAAAGAATGATCTTACTTTGACCTCGATGTTCCCCCACCCTCAAGTCAGTACACTGTTGGACAGAGAGGATTTCCCTGGGCCCACAGTTTATACAGGGGAAAACAGAATGGGAGGCAGTCATTCCGGCATCCCTAGCACTTTGATGTGCTTCACAGGAAGCTGACTTGCCTCACCTCACTGAAAACACTAGAATAAACAGCACACCTAAACCACCCAAGACCAGGTAGAAACAAAGAAAAGAGCCAGAGATCGTGACCAGCACACAAATCTTGGTAGTACCTTTGTGTTCCTGCCAACTGTGGCAGCAGACCAGAGACATTAGCCAACCTCATAGCCCACCTGCAAAGCTGAACTGGTTTGGTTGCCTTCAGAAGCACAGTGGGAAATTTAACCTAGTTTGAGTACCTAGATGACTAGTCTCTACACCCAGCCTCAGAGCCTACCCTCATGACCCCACTCAGGGAAAGAGACTCCCACCTCTGTGCATTTTGGAGAATTTAAGGGACTAGGCTGGCTTGACCTGCAAAGTCAAGCAGCAGCTCCACTCAGCCAACCAGCCCAACCAATGACCTTTCCCAGGAAGGAAGACTCCTATTTCTGCACATTTTGGAGAAAGAAAAAGGTTAGATCAACTTGACTTGGAAAGTCAAGTAGCAGATTCATTTAGCCAAAAAGTTCAGTCAACAGCCCTGTCCAGGCAGGGAGACTTCCACCTCCACGCATTCTGAAGAGGCAAAGAGGCTGGACCAGCTTGACCTGGGAGGTCAAACAGCCACTCGCTTCAGCCAGAAGCCCACCCCATGACGCCACACTGACAAGGAGGCAATTTTCAATCATGCAGTAGTTCTAAGGAGCATAGCCCTCGATTTCACATATCTCAAACACCATCTCTACTTAATCTTGGAGCCCAGCCTGCAGTCCTGCCCAGTTATAGATCCCAAATAGTGGAATTGCCCAGACAGGAAATACATCTTATGATCAGCCTGACTAGAAGACATTGTTGTACCCAGCTAGTATCTCCACCTGATAACAGAGCCCAGCCAGTGGTCCTACCAGACAGTGGAGACCATCCAGCAGCCCCATTTGACATCAGAGCAAAGGCAGTGGCCCAGCCAACTGCATGGAAAAAACCAGGTTGTTCTTCCAGAATCACAGGCTAGTGAAGGCCTATCTCTGCTGAAGACTACCTATAAGGGCCAGAAGAGGGGGCTGACTCCTCAAATTCACAAACAACAATGCAAGGACACAGATTATGAAGAATCAAGGACTCATGACACCTCCAAAAAATACAAATAAATCTCTAATCTTGGACTCCATGAAAATGGAGATCTATAAAATGGTAAAATATTCAGATTAATACTCAGAAAGAAATTCAGTGAACTATAAAAATATACAGATAAAAATTTATTGAAATTTGGAAAACAGTACATGAAGTTTGACAAAGAAGTAGAAATACAGCACCAGACAAAAATCCAAGAGATAATTTATAAAATGAATGAACTAAAAAAGTTATGGAGAAAGCCTAAACAGGCTGCCACCAAGAGACAAGAAAGGGGACCAGAAAACACATTTCTTTTTTGAGACAGAGTTTCACTCTTGTTGCCCAGGCTGAAGTGCAATGGCGTGATCTCGGATCACTGCAACCTCCGCCTCCCAGGTTCAAGCGATTCTCCTGCCTCAGCCTCCCTAGTAGTTGGGATTACAGGCACCTGCCACCACGCCCAGCTAATCTTTTATATTTTTAGTAGAGATAGTGTTTCACTATGTTGGCCAGGCTGGTCTCGAACTCATGACCTCAAGTGATCCACCCACCTCAGCCTTCCAAAGTGCTGAGATTACAGGCGTGAGCCACCGAGCCTGGCCAGAAAACACATTTTAAAAAATAAAAGCTGAAAAATCCCAAACTTTCATCTCTGCCGGCTTTAATTAGTTATGTCAGTCAATGAAAGGGAAATTAGGCCCTAAATCTTAATGGTACGGGTGTTATAAGTTTCCAATTATTTCTAAACTGTGTTGAGGCTTAGATAACAATATCCTAAAATATGGCATTTTAATATGCAGAACCAAGGGGGAAGCCCTAAGGTATCTCTGACCACCCACCCCCAAAGCAGATTTCTCAGCCTTCTGTCTCTCTTGTTTCTCAGCTTTCTGTCTCTTCCAAAGCACAGACTGAGGCTTTTACTCTGATATTCCCTTATCTGTCTTAAGACTGGACCCTTCAAAAAAACACAATTGCCTTCCTCTCTCTTTCATTTCATTATCTCTTTTAGAAAGGAAGACTGAGGAATGCAACCACACAATGACTGACTTTCTCTTGCAAGATAATGTGTGCCTCTCTGGCTCATTCAAATTCCAAGTAGAACCATTTACAAGTAAATTTCTGTATCCTGGCTCTATTCATTCTCTTTAATAATTTTATTTACTACTCCTCAAGAGAATTCCCTACATTCCCCAGTTCCCCTCTCTTCTGTGAAAAAGGTATGCAAGCAACTGTATCACATTGGGTTATTAGGTAATAATTCTCTTGCAATTTCCCCATGCTATGCATGTTAATTTTGTATGCCTTTTTTTCCCTATTAATCTGTTTATTATCAGTTCATTTACAGCTACCCTTCAAAAGGCAGAGGAGAAGTTTTTCCTTGGCCCCTATAATTGCCACAGTAGGTACCAGTAATAATTATGTGTTTTGTTTTGTTTTTTTTCTGAGACTATCACTTCAGTTTCCAAATCTATCTGAGTTTATTATTATACAAATATTTGGCTATAGTCTTTGATACCTGAGACTATAAATATATCTTATTTATCTACCCTGGTGAGGTAAATTTGATGCTTTTAAAATTCCTTTATGCATTTAACTGGGGGCTTGTGAGTGATGTTGAGTGAAATAAAATGTGTTTAAGATTTAGTACCATCATTCTCTTTAATATGAGTTATCTTGTCTTTATTAATTTTAGTCAGAAGAAGACATACTCTATTTGTACTGTTAATTGAGAAGAAATAATATATTGTTAATTCAATTTAGCATTTCATTTTGTTTGGAGAACTTTAGCTATCAAGTAAGCTTAGTGAAATCTCCTTAACATGCAAAATAAGCATGTAAGCATGGTAGATAAGGGTTGGTAGTTGAAATGGCATCTTTGCTGAGTTGTTTTTCTGTTTTCTGGGAATTACATTCTTCCACATTTAGGCCATTGATATATTTGAAAATAATGCAGTAAATTGTTTATTTCAAGAACAATTGTAGAGCTAATGCACCTGTTATACTTGGGTTGTTTTTGATTCAATGATAATTGTTTTGCTAGATATATGGCTGATCTTTTTCTGACTCTCAATTGTATCAATCTGAGTTAATGGTAACAGTTTAAAAATGTCTAAATCCTTTGTTTTAAAATAGCTAAAGGTGTAAAATGTTGTGAAATGATTTAAAATGCATTACTAGAGATCTAATCAGGAAAGACTATCAGTTTGTGCAATAAAATCAACCTGAAAACATTCCAAGATCTAGGACATAGCAACTAATAAAAATGTAAAAGAACTCAAAGAAATTTTAAAATACTTGTGATATTGTGACTTATTATAAGAAATATAAATTTGGTCTTTGTCC
The DNA here is from genome assembly GCA_963573385.1 of Cacajao melanocephalus. Taxonomy (NCBI): domain Eukaryota; kingdom Metazoa; phylum Chordata; class Mammalia; order Primates; family Pitheciidae; genus Cacajao; species Cacajao melanocephalus. The sequence continues at coordinate 24,922 of CAUYLG010057591.1, forward strand.
CCAGTTCCTGACTCACAGCTCTGAAAGCCCTTGGATTCTCTGAAGTGATAAGTGTCTTTTTCTATGCTAATAAGATGGCTGATGGCTGGGGCCTCTTGAGCAGCCTCAGGATGAAGGCCAACTTCCAGGAGAACCAACCATGTGATCAGAGGATTGAAATTTTCAGCGCCATCCCCCAAACTCAGAAAGGGGAGAACATCTGAAGGCTGAGTTAATCAGTAATGGCCAATAATTTAATTAATCATGCCTATGTAATGAAGCCTACCAAAAATATCCCAAATGATGTGGTTCAGAGAGCTTGTGAGTTGCTGAACATTGGAGGTACTAGGAAGGTAGTACGCCTAAATAGGGCATGGAAGTTCCACGCTTCCTCTGACCTTGCCCTGTGTATCTCTTTTGTCTGAATATTCTTGAGTTACGTTCTTTTAAAATAAATGAGTAAGCCAAGCACTGTGGCTGCTGTCTGTAATCCTAGCACTTTGGGGGGTCAACGCTGGTGAATCACCTAAGCTCAGGAATTTGAGATCATCCTGGCCAACATGGCGAAACCCCGTCTCTAGTCAAAATACAAAAATTAGCTGTGAGTGGTGGTGGGCGCCTATAATTCCAGCTACTTAGGAGGCTGAGGCAGGAGAATCACTCGAACCCGGAAGGCAGAGGTTGTAGTGAGAGGAGATCGCACCATTGCACTCCAGCCTGGATGACAAGAGCAAAACTCCGTCTCAAAAAAATAAATGAAATAAAATAAAAGAGTAATAGCAAGTAAAGCAGTTTCCTGAGTTTTGTGAGCTGTACTAGCAAATGATTGAACCTGAGGAGGGGGTAGTGGGAACCTGCCAGTCAGTCAGAAGGAGGCCTAGACTTATGATCAGCATGTGAAATAATGGTTACTCTTGAGGAACTATATTAGCTGGGAGTGGTGGCACCCACCTCTAGACCCAGCTACTTGGGAGGCTGAGGTAGGAGGATCATTTGAGCCTGGGAGGCAGAGGTTACAGTGAGTAGAGATCATGCCACTGAACTCCAGCCTGGGCAACAGAGTGAGACTCTGTCTCAAAAAATAATAATGATAGGGACAGGAGGCAGGGAAATTCTGGAGAGAAGAAGGCAGGGCCCCCACGCGGACCCCCTCTTTAGGCCGAAAACCCTACTACCCCAACATCTCTTTAAAAAAAAAAAAAAAAAAAAAAAAAAAAGAGGAGAGGGGGCCTGGGCACAGTAGCTCATGGCTATAATCCTGGCACTTTGGGAGGCCAAGGCAGGTGAATCAATTGAGCCCCAGGGTCAGCGACTAGCCTGGGCAACATGGCAAAACCCCATGTCTACAAAAAATACAAATATTTCCTGTGTGTGGAAATATTTCCACAGCGCCCGGCCCACAATATTCACCCATCTGTTGTCCCAGCTACTTGGGAGGCTGAGGTGGGAGGATCACTTGAGCCTGGGAGGCAGAGGTTGCAGGTCTCCCACCTGGACTCCTGGGCACCAGAGCAAGACTCTGTCTCAAAATAATAATAATGATAATAATAAAGTCTAAAATACTAGGAAAAGGCAGCAATATTTAGAGGCCCAATACTAAAAATGTTTTAATTTTTTTAAATTATTTTAGCTCTACAATGCAATAAAACAAATATGGAAAAGACTGTAAACTCAAAAGCAGTCTCTTTATATCAGTGGTTCTCAACCATAACATTTATGCTTAAGGCACAGTTTCTGCAGAATACCCAGAATTATTTATGCACATTTTATGGCACCATGAATATAATTTCACCCATTTCTTTCTTGCTCAAGGAGGTCTATCAAAATGAAAGTCAATGTTAACATAGGAATAATGTAAATTTCCTTTTATTGAGAGGAAGTAACTACAAAAAGATCTTTAGTACTTTAATTTTCACAAATAAAGCACTGATTTTTCTGCCTGGAATATTTTTTCCTGACATTCTTTGTCTTACTAAGTTCTGGTGCCTCAGTTTCCTCATCTATGAAGTCGGAATTGTCATAATACCTACTCATGGAGTTGATAGTGAGGATCAGGTTAGTCATGTTAAATGCTGCAGAGAGCACCCGGCATTTAGCATGTACCATATAAGTGTTAGTCATCATTGAAGCCCTATGTCCAAACATGACTAAAATAAGATCCACCCCTTGATTTGTTTTTCAGTTCTAAGAACAATAAGTTCTCTTCTGTATTTGCCAGAAAAAAATAAGTCCATGCTATTATTCTTTGTCATTGCACTAGGTACCTTGTCTTCATAAGACAATGTTTAATCATGTATATTTTCCTTTTTTATTGTTGTTTTCCCCTACCTCTAGAATAGAAACTCATTGAAAGCAAAGACTTTGTCTTGTTCACTGCTATATACTCCAGTTCTTTGAACAGTGCCTACCTAGCATATAATAGGCTCCCAATAAAAGATTTTTGAAGAAATGAATGCATGATGGTTTCACAAATACTTATATTTATAATTATTATCATTATTATTTGAGACAGTCTCACTCTGTCACCAGTCTGGAGTGCACTGGCACGATCTCGGCAACCTCCGTTTCTCAGGTTCAATCAACTCTAGTGCTTCGGCCTCCCGAGTAGCTGGGACTACAGGCATGCACCATCATGCCTGGCTAACTTTTTAAATTTTTAGTGCAGATGGAGTTTTGCCATGTTGGCCAGGCTGGTCTTGGACTCCTGGCCTTAAGTGATCCGTCTGCCTCAGCCTCCCAAAGTGATTACAGGCATGAGCCACAGTGCCCGGCCCACAAATAATTTTAATTCACAAATGGAATTAATGAAAAAAAAGGAAAAAATGTTTAAAAACGTTGCAGTTGGCAACCAATATTACTTGACTAGAACCTTTCCAAGGATCAAACCATGACATACATATAGATTAAACTAGAAGAGACTGAGGTAGATAAAGATACAGACTGCACTAGAAGGGACTCTGATTTTGTTATGAGTTAGAGACACAAAATGAATATTATCTTCTGTGTTTTTGCTACAGTAGGTAGTCAGCCAGGCATGACCAGGGCAGGATAGTGCTCCCCGAAGCTACTCACCAGGAATGTCAGGTGACCATCAGGTGATGGTTTAGGAGCCATCACACTGCCTCTCTAAAAATGAAAATTGGCAACCAGTGTCAGGGAGAGGTAATTTCCTGATGGTCCACCGCTGTCAAGCTAAAGTGATAATTGATCACAGGCACCAGGTGGAGGCAATTTCCCAAAAAGGTAAAAACACTTGAAATTTGTAATCAGCTTCCAATAAAATTTTGGGAATTTGGTGAGTGAGCCTAAGCATGTGCATTAAGAGACAAAATGGCAGAGCATGACCTTCCAGGGGCATTCCACTGGCAAAGGGAAAGGAGCCTCAGGTGGGCATGCATACAACTTCTTCAACACACTGCACATGCTCACCTCCCACGTGTAAGGAGGGCACTGTGCATGCGAGCAGCTCACCCTTAAAGAGGAATGAAGGGAAAGGGGCTCAAGATGCCGGAAGTGGGCCAGCATATAAAGTCTTAGGATCAACTTAGGATCAAGGTTAAACGGGGCACTTGTCCTTCAGGTTGCCCGCTTGGGTCCCTTTCAAGGGTACTTTTCTTTCTTTCCTGCTCTAAAGCTTTTTAATAAACTTCCACTCCTATTTCAAACTTGCCTCGGTCTCTTTTGCCTTATACCCCTCAGTGGAATTCTTTTTCTGAGGAGGTAAGAACTGAGGTTGCTGCAGACTTGTATGGATTTGCCACCCCCTAACATTTTAAATGCACACAACTGAAGAGTTCAACTCTCAAATTCATTATTTTACTCATTCAGTCAACAAACATTAAGTACGTGTGTGAGTGTGTATAGGTGTGTGTATCAGGCATGGTATTCTGCACTGGAACTATGTTTTAGCCATGGTAGGCCAGAATTATCCAGAGCAAGACCACATCTTATTTGAAATGGATATAAAGCTGAAAGAAAAAAGAATTGACATATTTGTCAAGCAGCACAATTGACTACCACAGTTCATCCTTCCAGTCCAAAATATTTGGCTCATTATCCTCTTGCATGCAAATATACTCCCTCTTTCCTTGAGAAAAACAAACCACAAAAGGTGTGTCTCTTCAGGAAATAAAGTAGTATGATGGTTAATAGTAGGTGTCAACTTAACTAGATTGAAAGATGCCTAGATGGCTGATGAAGTGTTGTTTCTGGGTATGCCTCTGAGCGTGTTGCCAGAGGAGACTGATATGTCAGTGGACTGAGAGAGAAGACCCACTCTCAATGTCGGTGGGTACCATCCAATTAGCTGCCAGTATGCTAAAACAAAGCAGGAGGAAGAAAACGTAAGCAGTTTGCTGACTCTCTGAGCTCTCTCTTTTCCCATGCAGAATGCTTTCTTCCTCTCAAGTCCTTGGACATCCAGACTTCAAGCTATTCTGCCTTTGAACTCTGGGATTTGCACTATCAGCCTCCTAGTGGCTCTTGGGCCTTCAGCCTCAGACTAAGGGCTTCACTATTGGCTTCCCTGGCTTTGAGGCTTTTGGACTTGGACTGAGCCACTCTACCAGTTTCTCTCTTTCCTCAGCTTGCAGACGGCCTATTGTGAGACTTCATCTTGTAATCATGTGAGCCAATTCTCCCTAATAAACTCCTTTTATATATACATAAATCTCATTGGTTCTGTCCCTCTGGAGAAGACTAATACACTTAGGATCTCTAAATTATTGCCTACATCAGATATTCTCCCACTGAATATGCCTATAGCCCAGGTCATGGTATATCTTGGGGTTTAGGGGGCCCCTTTTACATGGGTGTCTCTCCCACAGAATCGTATGACTGTTTGAGAAGCCTTATCAAATTTGCTGTACCTCATGCGTCTTACACATGCTTAATAAAACATTGGGGGTAATTAACAACAACAACAAAAAAAAAATGGAAAGAAAAAAGGGAGTCAAAATGTTTGCCCCAGAAAGGTGACAGAAATTTTTGGATGGTTATTCACTATTTGCCCCAGATTGGAAAATTAAGGAAAAAAAAATGAGAAGGCAAAGGTTATCATGAGAAATTTAATATTGCCTGGGGCAATGCTGAGGCAAATTAAGATAAAAGTTGACAAAAGTGTCTGAATCCCTTAGCTCAACTCCTTGCTGGGAACACAAACCCTTCACCAGAAGAGGCAATATGGTCTGTGGGTAGAAAAGAAAACTTCCTGGGACCTTCTAAGTTCAGAACATAAAAGACGTGCAAGTTGGCCAGGCATGGTGGCTCATGCCTGTAACTCCAGCACTTTGGGAGACTGAGGCAAGGGGATCACCTGAGGTCAGGAGTTTGAGACGAGCCTGGCCATGACAAAACCCCATCTCTACTAAAAATACAAAAATTAGTCGGGTGCTGTGGCAGGCACCTGTAATCCCACCTACTCAGGAGGCTGAGGCAGGAGAATTGCTTAAGCCCAGGAGGCAAAGGTTGCAGTGAGCCGAGATTGCACCACTGCACTCCAGCCTAGATGACAGAGTGAGACTCTGTCTCAAAAACAAAACAAAACAAAAATCATTAAAGTTAATAGAATTATGAAATTTGAGATGTTTAAGCAGATTTTATGTAAAGTAGTTATGACTCTACCTAACTGTCTTATAAAAATAGGTATTCCATCTAACTGGGGGATGTTTCCCCGATCTAGTACTATAAAACTGAAAGCATTTAAATCTGCTCTTTGAGAAATATTAACTGGACATGCTAAATGGGAACAGTAAGATTGCCTGAGCCAAAAACTGTAGGGTAGAAGCTGGAGTGCAAGTCAGGACAAATCCTCCACTGCATAGCCTTTTGTGGAGCATTAATTGGGGCTTATGGCAAAAGACTATGTGTACTTCCCAATAACAATGACTGGACTAGAGAATTTCCACTTGTGGGGCATTTACTGCCTTGTTATGGAATGCTAACTGAAGCTACCCCTATGCTAATGGAAGTAATGCTGTGCAAAGAATTTCATGAAAAAATAAAAATGGTATACATAGGATCTTGGTGCCTGAGTGTATTAGTCCATTTTCACACTGCTAATAAAGATATACCCAAGACTGGGCAATTTACAAAGAAAGAGGTTTAATGCACTCACAGTTCCGCGTGGCTGGGGAGGCCTCACAATCACGCAGTAAGGTAAAAGGCACATCTCACATGGCAGCAGACAAAGAATAGCGCTTATGCAGGGAAACTCCCCATTTTAAAACCATCAGATCATGTGAGACTTATTCACTATCATGAGAACATCACAGGAAAGACTCCCTTCTCATGATTCAATTACCTCCTACCAGTTCCCTCCCACAACACATGGGAATTCAAGATGAGATTTGAGTAGGAACACAGGCAAAACATATCACTCGGGATACAAGAAGGAGATTCTCATGAGCAGGGAGCCTCCTTTTTCCCTAGAACCGATTCTAACTATAGGAGCTTCGACATTCTACAGTGCCTGATAGAGACAGCCCTCATGAGCTGTTTGGCTTCTGAATGGCAGTTTCAAGGTGAACAAACATCTTGTTTGAAAGGCCGCTGCTCTGGATAAAGAAAGGTCAAAAAATATTTTTTTTTTCCTGATTTAATTTTATTTTCTCTTTTTTTTTTTTTTACTCAACATAATTTTTTAAAGTTATTTGGAGTTTAGAGCATTTGGGTGAAGTATCTTTATAAGCAAATTTACTTTTCTCTCTATTTGAGTTCTCCAAATTTGCATTGTTATTTTATGACAATATACTTATTTGCATAACTTTAGTAAGAGTCTTTTAGAACAGAACAATTGGAGACACTAGTCATTTTACCAAGACTTTCACTAAAACAGTGTATTTTTCAGTAAAGTTCCAGCAAAGCCAACTTAAAAGGAGCCTATATAACCAATCAATTCTTGCTGTATTTTATGTGAATAATCAGGCTGATAAAAGAAAAACTTCAGCCAAATTAAACTTAAAGGAGTTTAATTGAGTAATGAGCAATTTGTGAATCTGGCAGCCCCCAGAATCACAGCAGATTCATAGAGACTCCAGGTGTCTCGTGGTCAGAACAAATTTATAGACAAAAAAGGTAAGTGACATACAGGAATTGGACAAAAAATTGGATATTTTTTGTCTATAAAAACAAATTTACAGACAAAAAAGTTAAACTGACATACAGGAATTGGAGTGAGACTGTCTCAAAATAAATGAATAAATAAATTTATAGACAAAAAAGGTAAAATGACATATAGGAATTCGATGTGAGGTTCAGAAATGGTGATATTGGTTACGGCTTGGCATTTCCCTTATTTGAACGCAGTTTGAACATTCAGCTGTCTATGAATGGTTGAAGTGTGCCCACTGGGATTGGCCAACACTCAGCTATTGTCACAAGAGCATATACTACTAAGTTAGGTTTTCAACTTTGACTATTAAGCTAGGTTATAATTCATCCACAAGGAGTCAAATATAGAAGTATAGAGTCCTTCTCAGGCCATATTTAGTTTGCTTTAACAAGGCAAACTATAAGAAGCCTAAAACTTATTTTTCACATAAGTTGTTAGTATTATAAATTCTCTTTAATAGAAAAGGAAGGCTAGAGAGAGAAATTGTTTCAAAAGAAAAGTGTAACATTTATTACTAGATTTTAACCCTGATTTTTGTTTTTGAGTGCAGAGTGAACCATGAATTGTTTCTTAGCTACAATATTCCCCTAAAGGGTACCAGATTATAATTTTTCTTCATGGTTTTACTTGGTGCCCTTATGGAATAGATTCCTTTTTCAGTTCTGACACACAGGTACTCTTTTGATTGTCAAACTATTAATGTTATTTATTTCTCCTTGTTTTATTTCCAAGGAAACCAAATCTTGGTATCCTGAAGACCAGAGATTGTAATCTCCCTCATCTGGTATCCCATTGGGCCCGATCTGTTATTCACTGCAAATGCCTTGCTGCTAAGACAATACAAGCACACTCCCTGTAGGCCCAGGAACTGTTGCAGAAGTGGGTGTGTGAGATTGGTTTTGAGGGATAGAATTAAGTCAAGGTGACACCCTCCAAATGAAGGATGGGTACAAAGATGCCTAAATAGCTGATAAAACAAGAGCTTTTACTTCCTGAGCTATTGTGTGGCACCTTTGCATCCACCCCAGCTATAAAGAATTTTCTTCTCCTGTAGAATGAAAAGAAAATCATTATTGATAGGATAAACATACCTCCTGACAAAGCCTCCTGGGTATAAGACTCCCAGTTACGAACTGTACAGATAGATATTTCATTTTTTATTTTATTTTATTAAATTTTATTTATTTTTTTTTTCTTTTTAAAGACGGGGTTTCACCATGTTGTTCAGGTTGGTCTCGAACTCCCGACCTCAGGTGATCCACCCACCTCAGCCTCCCAAAGTGCTGGGATTACAGGCATGAGCCACCACGCCAGGCCTAGATATTTCTTTAAAAATTTTTTTGCCAAATAATGCTTATGTTTTATAGAGCTAATTGCTATAAGTCTGTAAGTGAAACCAAGATTACAGTAGCTCAACACACAGAAGTTTAAAATAAGCCAGTTTTTGGCCAGGCACAGTGGCTCATGCCTATAATCCCAACATTTTGGGAGGTCAAGGTGAATGAATCTCTTAAGGCCAGGAGTTTGAGACCAGCTTGGCCAACATGCTTAAATCCCATTTCTGCTAAAAATACTAAAATTAGCCAGGTGTGGTAGTGCACGCCTGTAATCCCAGCTACCTGGGAGGCTGAGGCAGGAGAATCACTTCAATCCAGGAGGCAGAGGTTGCTCTGAGCCAAGATCTCACCACTGCACTCCAGCCTGGGCAAAAGAGTGAGATTCTGTCTCAAAATAAATAAATAAATAAATAAATAAATAAATAAATAAATTTTGTAACCTCTCCTTCGGCTTTTTGTTTGTTGGCTTTCTACTTTAAAAAAATAAAACTTTTAAGGGCTAATAAACCTGTTCATGTCCATTTCTATCTGGCCTAGAACAATTAAATTGGCTGAAAGTCTTGTTGACTGAAAGCTGCTCAGCCATAGGGAGTCCCGCCGAGGGACAGAATGGACCCAGGGCAGGCAACCATGCCATCCCGGCAATGCTTATAGGACAAAAGTAAGGACGAAGCTCTGATGCTTTAATCTTGCCCAAATTCCTAACTAAGGGGTCTGGGGAGTCATGCCCTACAAACCACAAATTCTCATCAGATGGGTTTTATTTGCCCCTATGTATCGTGACTTACTTTCCAACCTGACTGCGGCATAGCATTACGAGACAAAGAAGAAAACCAAAATATTTTACCCTAAAACATATTTTGTATCTTGAAATGGCCCTGTAAAGCTGTTTTTTTTGTGGGGGAAAATTTGCATCTGTAAAGAATCTCTATTAACATAGCTAGATCATTTTATTCCAGGCCCTCCCAATCCTAAAGAAATTAAAAGTCTAGCACCTTTTAAAGATCGGAATAGAAAACATTTGTCATCTACTGTCCCTAAGGGAAGCCACTATAAGGCTTCAAAAGAACCTTGGTCTCCACAATTTCTTCTTCTTTTTATTTTTTGAGACAGAATCTCCCTCCCTCTGTCACCCAGGCTGCAGTGCGGTGACCCAATCTCGGCTCACCACAACCTCTGTTCCTGGAGTTCAAGCGATTCTTCTGCCTCAGCCTCCCAAGTAGCTGGGATTACAAGCATCTACCATCATGCCCATCTAATGTTTTCTATTTTTAGTAGAGATGGGGTTTCACCATGTTGGCAAAGCTGGTCTTGAACTCCTGACATCAGATGATCCACCCACCTTGGCCTTCCAAAGTGCTGGAATTACTGACGTGAGTCACAGCGCCCAGCTGGTCTCCACAATCTTTTATCTTAACCTGCACATTTCCTTTCCATCAATCCCAGGTCTTTAGACAAACCCAACCAGTTGTCAACCAGAAAATGTTTTTTGTTTGTTTGTTTGTTTGTTTGTTTTCTTTGAGACAGAGTCTTGCTCTGTCGCCAGGCGCCCGGCTGGAGTACAGTGGCGCAATCTCGGCTCCCTGAAATCTCCACCTCCTGGGTTCAAGCAATTCTCCTGCCTCAGCCTCCCTAGTAGCTGGGACTACAGGCACACGCCACCACACCCAGCTAATTTTTGTATTTTTTAGTAGAGATGGGGTTTCACCATGTTGGCTAGGATGGTCTTGATCTTTTGACCTCGTAATCCGGCAGCCTCGGCTTCTCAAAGTGCTGGGATTACAGGCAGGAGCCACCACGCGCAGCCAGAAAATGTTTAAATTTACCTATAGCCTGGAAGCTCCCACGTTGAGTTGTTCCACTTTTTGGAACAAACCAACGTATTTCTTAAATGTATTTGATTGATGTCGCACGCTAAAACCAAGCTGCACCCCAATCACCTTGAGCACATGTTCTCAAGACCTCCTGAGGGCTGTGTCATGGGCCGCGGTCACCTATATTTGGCTCAGAATAAATCTCTTTGAATGTTTTACAGAGTTTGACTCTTTTCATTGACAAAAGTACAATTTGGTGACCATCGATGTTGCCTCTGAAAAATCTTGGCCAGAAGGGGGAGAATGTAAACCAAAAATAAAATTTAAAAGTCCTCCAGCAACCCTTCTGAATGGACTCCCTCCTTGGTCAGGGCACCCTAAAATTTAACCTGAAAGACTCGTTCAGGCTGTGATGGGAAGTGGGGGTTAGACACGCCCCATTATACCCCTCCAGCATTAACGTCGACACAGACCTTAAGTCTGTTAATAAACATTTACAGTCTATTCTCTCTACAGCCTGCTACTTGGAGGATTCATCTGCATGATTAAACCTAGATCTCCACAACCCCTATCGTAACGCTGACATTCCTTTCTATAGATAATAACTCTTTCAACCATTTGCCAATCAGAGTATTTATTTATTTTTGAGATGGAGTTTCACTCTTGTTGCCTAGGCTGGAGTGCAATGGCATGCAATCTCGGCTCACTGCAACCTCCACCTCCCAGGTTCAAGCAATCCTCCTGCCTCAGCCTCCCAAGTAGCTGGGATTATAGGCATGTGCCACCATGTCTGACTAATTTTGTATTTTCGGTAGAGATGGGGTTTCATCGTGTTGGTCAGGCTGGTCTCGAACTCCTGACCTCAGGTGATCCACATACCTCAGCCTCCCAAATTGCTGTGATTACAGGTGTGAGCCACTGCACCAGGCCCAGAGTATCTTTAAATCTACCCTGTGACCTGGAAGTTCCCACAACCCAGCTTCAAATTGTCCCGCCCTTCCAGATCAAAGCAATGTAAATCTTACCTGTATGGATTGATAGCATTATGTCTCCCTAAAATGTATAAAAGCAAGTTGTACCCCAACCATCCAGGGCCCATGTCATCAGAATTTCTTGAGGCTGTGTCACACGCACAACCTAAATCTTGGCAAAATAAACTTTCTAAGTTGATGGAGACTTGTCTCAGATTTCAAGCTCCTTGCCTCAAGAAATCCTCCCCACTCAGCCTGTCAAAGTGTTGGGGTTACAGTCTTGAACTACTGTACCTGGCCACCTTAAGACAATTTAACTGAGAGGGAATGTCTACTGAGTAGTTATTTTTCAAAAGCTTTCTTAATATTACATTTTTTAAGTTGAGAAGTAGCTGCCTTTTATTTTTCAATCACCAAAAAGATAGAAATTTCTTAACTCTCTCTTTTTTTTTTTTTTTTTTTGAGACAGAGTCTTGCTCTGTGGCCCAGGCTGAGTGCAGTGGCATGATCTCGGCTCACGGCAACCTCTGCCTCCCAGGCTCAAGCGATTCTCATGCCTCAGCCTCTCAATTAACTGGGATTACAGGTGCGCGCCACCACACCTGGCTAATTTTTGTATTTTTAGTAGAGATGGGGTTTTGCCACGTTGGCCAAGCTGGTCTTGAGTTCCTGGCCTCAAGTGATCTGATTGCCTCAGCCCTCCAAAGTGTTGGGATTACAGGCGTAAGCCACCATGCCCAGTCCCACAATCATTTTTTGAAAAAGTGATGTTTGAGCTGAAATCTGAAGACTGAATAAAAGTAGGTGACAAAATCAGATTTATCTTTTGAAAAATTTACTCTGTGGTTAGTGAGGAAAGTGGAAGAGTGGGAAGAATGGACATGAATAAGATTGTTAGGAGGCTATGGAAATCTTGTAGTTAAGAGGTAATGGTTGCCCAATTTAGGGTTGATCCTGGTGATTGGGCGAAGTGTCTGGATTTGAGAATTATTTGTGACGTACACAATAGATGAGACTCAGTTATGGATTGTGTAAGGAAAGGGAGGTGACAAGAGGGACTTCTGGATTTCTATACAACTGGATGAATGAATTATTATCATTTTAAATTGACAAATAATTACTTATATTTATAATGTTCAATCTGATGTTTAGAAATATGTATACATTATATTACCTTGAATACTTATTTTTTGTGGTGAGAACACTTAAAGTGTACTCTCTGAGAAATTTTGAAGTATATAATACATTGTTATTAACTGTAGTAACAAAGTTGTTACTGTATTAACCAACCAACCAAGTTGTATACTTGGTTACTATAGTTGATAACAATGTATTACATACAGACCTCTTAAACTTACTCCTGTCAAGCAGAAATTTTGTATCATTTGACCAACATTTTCTCAATCCTCCCCACACACATACACACAGCCCCTGACAACCATCATTCTCCTCTGTTTCCATGACTACAACTTTTCAGATTCCACATATAAGTGAGAACATGTGATATTTGTCTTTCTGTGACTGGGTTATTTCACTAGCCATAATGTCCTCCAGTTTCATCCATGTTGCCACAAATGACAGGATTTTATTCTTTATTATGGCTGAATAATATTCCATTGTGTCTATATACCACATTTTCTTTATCCATTCATTCACTGACAGACAGACACTTAGGTTGATTCCATATCTTTGCTATTATGAATAGTGCCACAATGAACATGGGGGCACAGGTGTTTCATGGAGATACTTATTTCATTTCCTTTGAATATATACTGTGTAGTGGGACTATTGGGTCATATGCTAGTTCTGTTTTTAATTTTTTTAAGGAGTCTCCATACTTTTTTTCATAAGGGCTGTACGAATTTACATTGCCATCAACAGCGTACTACATCCAAACTTTACAGCTTCTGATGGCAGCTTCCTAGTTGCACCCCTCCTAATCATTCAGCCAATGCCAGATAATTTAGAATTTTGGTTTTGCAACATCTACTTCTATGTATCTAATTCCGATTCAGTCAGATAAAGTAGGTTATGCTGAAGTAACACCATCAAAATGTTGTCAGTTTAACACACCAAAAGTATATTCTTCACTCACTGGAAGTGCCACAGGTCCAGGTGAGCCCCTAGGGAACCTATGCTTCATACGGTGGCACAGTATGCCCACTTGCTTTAATCCTGTGACACCTTATCAACACACGTTCCTAGCAATTGTCTATCGCATAATACAATGTACAACACAGTCCTAATAATGTGATTAGACATCATCTGAAAGCTGTGAATGAAAACCTACGTCCTTGCAGGCTTACACAATACAAAAGTTGCTAGATTGACTTCAGTGTCCCCTTCATTTACTACTTTGGAACTTATGAGGAAAGTAGTGAGAAACATGTGTAGTTAAGGTTATATAAGGGAAGTAGAGTTGTTTCCAGGATAGGAGGAAGGTAAAGGAACTAGACTACACTAGAGTAAAGGAAGATGGGTGTTTATGTGTATGTATAAAGCTGGCAGTATGAATAAAACAATTTAAAAAAAAATTTTTTTCTTTTGGAGATGGAGTTTTGTTCTTGTCATTCAGGCTGGAGTGCAGTGGTGCAATCTCAGCTCACTGCAACCTCCACCTCCCAGGTTCAAGCAATTCTCCTGCCTCAGCCTCCTGAGTAGCTGGGATTACAGGCACTCACCACCATACCCGGCTTTTTTTTTTTTTTTGTATTTTTAGTAGAGACAGAGTTTCACCATGTTGGCCAGGCTGGTTTCGAACTCCTGACCTCGTGATCCGCCCGCCTCGGCCTCCCAAAGTGCTAGGATTACAGGCATGAGCCACTATGCCCGGCTGAATAAAACAATTTAAATATCTACTCTCATCAAGCTTACATTTCAATGGGAAGTTTATATGTTTATATTTAGGTCCAGGGAGCCACCAAGACAAGATTTGTTTCTTTCATGAAGAAAGTAGTTTTGAGAGAATACAAACAGGCCAGATTTGGGACCTACTTGGAAAAGATCCTGCAGTGATCAAGAAAGCTCCTGTGTGGTCTGGGAGTAGTAGTGGGATTAGAGATGACTGCTTTAAAGTGACATTTGCATTTTTTATTATGGTAAATAGACATTTGCCTTTTATGTTGCTATAATCGTTCCCAGAAGGTAGGGAAGCAGTGTGATATTATGTACTACTGAGAAGTAATGAAGAACTTGGAGGACAATGGCGGGGAAAGAATAGCAACCACACCATCCCGCCTACAAACATGATACACGTTTATCAAAAAGTTAACCTCATTCATGCTTTGTCTGCCTACTTGCTCTTTGCTCTTGCCTGGAATGACACTGCTTTCCCACTTCCATCCTACCTTATTCGGGCACACATAATAATAAAATTATTTATGTAAGGGCCTGGTGTAGTGGCTCACACCTGTAATTCCAGCACTTTAGAAGGCCAAGGCAGATGGATTGCTTGAGGCCAGGAGTTGGAGACCAATCTGGGCAATATGCAGAAACCCCATTTCTACTAAAAATACAAAAATTAGCAAGGTGTGATGGTACATGCCTGTAGTCCCAACTACTCGGGAGCCTGAGGCATGACAGTGCTTGAGCCTGGAAGGCAGAGGTTCCAGTGAGCCAAGATCATGACACTGCATTCCAGCCTGGGAGACAGATCCAGACTGTCTCAAAAATAGTAAACAAGACTGGGTGTGGTGGCTCATGCCTGTATTCCCAGCACTTTGGGAAACCAAGGCAGGCAGATCACTTGAGGTCAGGAGTTCGAAACCAGCCAGGCCAATGTGGTGAAACCCTGTCTCTACTAAAAATACAAAAAATTAGTCAGGCAAGGTGGTGTGTAGCTGTATTCCAAACTACTTGGGAGGTTGAGGTGGGAGAATCACTTGAACCTGGGAAGTGGAGGTTGCAGTGAGCCAAGATCATGCCATTGCACTCCAGCTTGGATGACAGAACAAGACTCTGTCTGAAATAATAGTAATAATAATAAATATATAATAAATAAAATTATACATGTAAATTTACTAGCAGAGTGCTTAACATATATTAGACTCTCAATTCTTTCCTTTTATGATTGTATGAAGGGAGCAGATTCTGTATATTATTTTCTCCCCTTGGGACAGGTAGACCCACTAGATAATTTGCAATATTTGGTGGAATTCAAAATTCACTGCTTTTTACACTTTTGTATGCTAACCCAGGGTTAAAAATTTGGAGATGGGATACTGTATTTGAAATACTCAAAGAAGTTCTTAGTACATACAAAGCATCCAATGTTATTGTTAACTTATTCCCATGTATAGAAGAATATTTTTGGAATAGCACTTCTTCAGTTTTGGAGAAACTTTAAAAATGCATTCTCACACTTTTGTAAAACTCATAGCTGTTCCTCACCAAGTGATATGGTTTGGCTGTGTCCCCTCCCAAATCTCAACTTGAATTGTATTTCCCAAAATTCTCACTTGTTGTGGGAGGGACCCAGGGGGAGATAATTGAATCACGGGGGCACGGTACTCAAATGATAGTAAGTCACACGAGATCTGATGGGTTTATCAGGGGTTTCCACTTTACTTTCTCAGTTTTTTCTTGCCACTGCCATGTAAGAAGTCCCTTTTGCCTCCTGCTTTGATTCTGAGGCCTTTTCCAGCCATGTGGAACTGTGAGTCCAATTAAACATTTTTTGTTCCCAGTTTCAGGTATGTCTTCATCAGCAGCATGAAAATGAACTAATACACTGAGGCTATGCAAATTTGTCTGGAGCAAAGTAGTAGATTAAGAACCTCGTAATGATAGATTTAAAGTACCCATCTCAGTGTCTACAGTATAAGAAATCATTAATCAATTTCCTCCCCGTGTACACAGAAATTTGCACATGAAAAACCCTCCACGTACAGAATTTATTAAAATTCTATACAAATATAAAATGAAAGTTGAGCTTTGATTCTTGTTTTCTTTTAAAATCATACAATCCATCTCAGTGTGTAATGTATAAGAAATCATTAATAAATTCCTTCCCCGTGTACACAGAAATTTACACATAAAAACGCCTTTACATACAGAATTTATTAAAATTATATACAAATGTAAAATGAAAGTTGAGGTTCAATTCTTGTTTTGTTTTACAATCATACAATTCTCATAGCAGAAGTCAGTTTTTCAAAAGCTAGGATGTTTGTCAGAGGAATATGGGGGCTAAACAAATTGAGCTTTGAGCACAATGATATCAAGCATGGCAGCAGGATCAGCAAGGGGCAGGGAAGGAATGTGGCTACCTTCCCTAGTGTCAGTCAGTAGAGTGCTCTGCTGAGTCAAGTTATAAGAAAAGCAATAAAAGGAAGGAACAAAACAGAATGAGTCAAGGAACAAATGACATGTCCACAATAGAGCCACTATGTAGCTTATATTGGAATGATATATAAAAAATTAAAACAGAAATTGCCACAGTAAAATCCATCATAGACACATCTGGACAGGTCTAGCCAAGTTTAAGAAGACAAGCAGAAAAAGAAAAAAAAAAAAAAAAGAGAGAGAGAAAGAAAGAAAAAAACCAGAAGACAGGCAGTCCATGCCTCAGGACCTAGCAGATGGTGTGAAGGAAGTGGGTAGGGTGACAGGGCAACAAAGAGGCACATAAAGGGGAGGAAAATAAGTGTTGCCACAGATAAACACTGGATATGCCAAGGTGGTAAAGTGAGAAGCAAATTTTGCTATCCATGTCTCTCTCTCTCCACACACATGCACCCAGACACTGACGTGTGCACACACACACATCACCACCACCACCATTACCTTTGAAGAAATCCTGCATATCGTCTGAGTGCCATGAATGCTGACAGAATCAGATTATCTTCTGATTAGATATGTGAGGTCACAAGACACACTGTGACCTGCATTCTCATGTTCCTTATGGAAGGTAAATTAAGTATCTTCTGACCAGCTCATACTTGCCAAACTGGGCAAGAGTGATGATGGTGAAGAGCAACTTGGAGAAAAAAAAATATCAAGAGATGTGAAGTAAAGTTGTTCATTGTGTTTGTTACCTGTCTATTAGTGATACAGTCCCTTTGTCTCAAGATAAATCCTGGAAAGCTTCAGAGGAACAAGTGTAAAGTGAAAACAGGGAGAGTGGGAAGCCAGCTGATCTGTAGTGCTGAGTTCACAACGCAGCCAGAATAACAGAAAAGAAGAGCAAGCAACTATTTTCACCACATCCATAGCAATGTTATTTAGATGTTAAATAACTCAAAAAGAAAGAAAATACAACCCAGACCAGAAGGAGAGTATGGTAGGCAAAATAATGACCCCTCAAAAATGTCCATGTCCTAATCCCTGGAACCTATGAATATGTCAGCTTACATCTGCAGATGTGATAAAGTTAAAGACTTTGAAATAGGGAAATTATTCTGGATGATCAAGGTAGGTTCAAGGTAATTACAATGGGCCTTAAGAGTGGAACAAGGGAGACAGAAGTGGTCAGAGGGATATGATGTGAAAAGGCCTTGACCAATTGCTGCTGGCATTGAAGAGGGAGGAAGGGCCCATGAGCCATGTCATGTAGGGTGGGTTCCAGAGCTAAGAAATGAAAGAAATTCGTTCATTGTGAAGATTATTTAGAATAGGTACCCTAGTCCACCATGCAGAAGTCTGACAGTTCACCATCTAGTTTGCCCCGGCAAAACCAGGAATGTCTGAATCCTACCTTACATACTAGCTGGTATCTTTACGACATCAAGCCTGAAGATTTACAATAGTCTTCAAGCAGATATGTTGGAGGATGCTGTAAAAGGAACTCACATATTCCTAGGAGGTTGAAACTGGTGACCCCTAAGGCCTATTTTATTTTTGATCAGCAGTAGCCATCTGGCCCCAGAGTATCCCTCAGTCTGCAGCTTTAGACATTGCAAAATGGATGATTATAACTTTGGGGAACAAGGAATGAACTGTAGTTAGCACCTGGCTTTCCAATATAAATAAACTCTATGGGTCTGTGTTACTTTTCGTAAGGCACAGGTTGTTTATAATAGAACATGACATACATTTTGTTAAACATTTTTGTTTCATTCATTGCTGTATTTACAGTGCCTAGAAGAGTTTCTGGCATACAGTAGCTACTCAATAACTATTTCTGAAATAAATAAGTGAATGTTGGCTACTGAACACTTGAGACGACATGGATTTTACAGAAGGTAATTCAAATATCTTCTGACCAGCTCCTCCATGAACGCAAACCACCATAAGCCAGTTGCTTCTTTAATGTATTTACTAATTTGTAGATAAGGAAATTTCAGAAGACATGGTATACTGAAGCAAAGCAAAGTCTTTGACATGTGATTATTATTTTCCTGTAAACAAATATGGGCTGTAGCTGAACATGTGAGGGTCAAAAAATAAAAAAATAAAAAATAAAAATATGGGCTAAATGCAAGAATATTCGTGTAGATTAATTTCTGATTAAATAACTATATTGAAAGCTGCCTTATTCTTTAATGAGCATCAAACTGGAGTGAAGCCCCTTTTGACCTGCAAGGCTCTATCCTTGATGCTTGCAATTATTTATATATTTTTAAAACTTTCCTTTTTTAGAGACAAGGTCTCACTATGTTACCCAGACTGGACTGCAGAGGCATCATCATACCTCAGTGTAACTTCAAACTCCTAGGTTCAACCAGTCTTCCTACCTCACCCTCCATAGTAGGTAGGACTATAGGCATGTGATACTATGCCCAGCTAACTTAAAAAAAAAAAATTGTAGAGACAGGGTCTTGCTGTGTTGTCCAAGCTGGTCTCAAACTCTTGGCCTCAAGTGATCCTCCTCCCTTGGCCTCCCAAAGTCTTGGGATTACAGGTACGAATCACCAGGCCTGCCAATACTTGCATTTAAATATTTTTATTTGTGACTTATTTGGATGAAGATATGAGATCATGCTCATGGAATATGCAGATAATACACAACTGAGAGTAAGAGCCTCTATTATGAATAGCAGAGTCCAGATCCTCAAATGTCTTGCCATCTTGAATAATACACTGAATCTATCATGGTGATATGTAATAAGGACAAGTTGGGGGAGCGTTGGCAACAATAAATTCAATGTGAAGCAAAATGTAGATGTGGCTACCTAAAATTAAATGACTCTTAGGCCATAATAGTGATACAGTATCTAAACTCTGCATGGTTTCATAACCACCTAGAATATCTGTTCTGGGAATCACATTCTAAAAGAAAGTAAACAAATTTCATTGCATTTAAAGGAAGGCAAATGGAATGATGGAGTTGATTTCTAATATCAGTTGGTGAGACCAGACTGAAGATACTGTTGCTGTTATAAGAAATAACATAGGAAGGAAGGCAGAAGCAGAAGGTTGCATGACACTCACATGCAAATATTTTAAAGAAAGATAGTATAGTATAGGAAGGTAGATTCTAGAAAAACACAGCCTAAGTTTAAATTCCAACTGTGCCACTTCCCAAATTTGTGATGTAAGGAAGAATAAAACAGTATCTTTTCCTTATCCATCACAAGGTTCGTGGCTGACACCCCTATAAGAAAAAATAGATTAACAGGAGAAAAGCATACCAAACTTATTTAGCCCAAGTTTTATGTGACATGGAGCTTTCAGAAATGAAGACCCAAGACCCAGAGAATGCTACGTATGTTTATGCTAAGTGTGATGTAAGAGGTGGACAATTGCAGAGAAATGTGATTGGACAAAAAAGGGGTATTATTGAATGGTAATAAATTAAAGAGAACTCAACAAGGCCTGTGTCCTCAGATACTTTCCTATGTTTCTGTGTAATAATCCTTCCACCACACCATTTTCCACTTCCTTATTCTACACGGCAGGACACCTATTATTTGAGAGTCTCCAAGTCAGAAGGGAGGAGATCAGCAAGTGACCTTCCTAGGTTTTCTTTTCTTGCCCTCTTGTCACCTCCCCTCCCCTCCCCGCTCTTCTCCTCCCCTCCCCTTCCCTTCTCTTTTCTTTTCTTTTCCTCTTCTTTGCTTTTATTTTCCTCTTCTCTGTTTTTCTCCTTTTCTTTTTTGAAACAGAGTCTCACTCTGTTGCTCAGGCTGGAGTACAATGGCACGATCTCAGCTCACTGCAACCTCCACTTCCTGGGCTCAAGCAATCCTCCCACTTCAGCCTCTTGAGTAGTTGAGACTACAGGTGCTCATCACCACGCCCAGCTAATTTTTTGTAGTTTATGTAGAGACAGGGTCTCACCATGTTGCCCAGACTGGTCTCAAACTCCTGGGCTCAAGTCATTTACCTGCCTTGGCCTCCCAAAGTACTGGGATTACAGGTGTGAGCCACCATGCCCAGCTGCTTCCCAGGTTTTCTCATTTGCTTAAAGGGAGAGGAATTCTAGCTTCTGTGACCCACTTCAGGGGAGGAAGGAGGGTGAGAGAACATTGGAGAGACCTTCCTGCTTCTGTAGCCCTCGCAAATCCTGAGTTCAGAATATTCAGCATGCGAAAGGTGTGTACTTTTGGGTATTGTGTTCTGAATTCTGGCAGTGACCTTCAGCAAATCACTTAACCTCTCTTAAACTCTCATTTTCCTCTTCTGGAAAATTTGTACATTAACAGCATGAAGCATGTCTACATGACATCAAATTTTTTAAGCCATTTTTTTAATATTTAATAAATGTAGCAAAAAAAGGAATGTAATATATGTTTTGACTACTTATATATTATGATAAGCATAGAAAAAGACAAGGAAGAATAATAGAAATAAAAATAGAGGTTACTTCTCTTTACAATTATGATGATGATGTACTGAATTATTATTTGAAAAGTACTCAAATCAATGCCTGATAAGTATCAGCTTCTTCACAAAACAGATTAAAGCACAAAGATGTGTTGTTAGGATTAAAGAACTTAATATATATAAAGTACTTAGAACAGGACCTACTGGATAACAAATACAAGAATTATGGCTGTTATATTTTCTTAACTTTTATTTTAGGTTAGGGGGTATATGTAAAGGTTTATTACTTAGATCAACAAGTGTCACGAGAGTTTGTTGTACAGATCATGTCAACACCCAGGTACTAAGCCAGTAGCCAATAGTTAATTTTTCTACTCCTCTCCCTCCTCCCACCCTCCCCCATCAAGTAGAACCCAGTGTCTATTTCCTTCTTTGTGTCCATGTGTTCTCATCATTTAGCTCCCACTTGGAGAACATGCAGTATTTGGTTTTCTGTTCCTGTGTTAGTTTGCTAAAAATAATGGCCTCCAGCTCCATCCATATTCTTACAAAAGGCATGATCTTGTTTTTTTTTTGAGATGGAGTCTCACTCTGTCACCCAGGCTGGAGTGAAGTGGTGCGATCTCGGCTCACTGCAACCACTGCCTCCAGGGTTCAAGTGTTTCTCCTGCCTCAGCCTCCCAAGGAGCTGGGAGTACAGGTGCCTGCCACACTGCCCAGCTAATTTTTGTACTTTTAGTAGAGATGGAGTTTCACCATGTGAAACCATGTTGGTCAGGATGGTCTTGAACTCTTGACCTTAGGTGATCTGCCTACCTCGGGCTCCCAAAATGCTGGGATTACAGGTGTGAGCCACTGTGCCCAGCCAGACTTCATTCTTTTTTACGGCTGCATGTTTTTAAAGACTGTGATGTGAAAGTGGGATTAGGCTTGACCTCCAAAAACAGTATTCTAGGAAAACGGCAGAAATATATAACAGTTGCATCTCAACAGACAAAAGAACTTTTCAATAGTAAGAGTTTCCCACTTGTGCTGGTAAGGATATATAATCTGTACTCTTGACTCAGATAGATATGTTCCAATAACAATTCTTTCTTTTTTGAGCTTTGATTTTTCTTACCTGCAAACTGGGCAAATGTTGAAGGTAATTTTAATTACTAAAGAAGAAAATTTTCAGAGCGTTGTTTTCTGTCTTATTCTAGAACCGTGTCTGGAACTGAGTAGGCACTCAATAAATATTTATTGAATGGATTTGCAAAAAGAAAATGCTACAGTGTTAGTTACCTTAGGAGTCAGTGGAGAGCTTTCGCCTTGGCTTTCTGAAGGTTCACCAAAAAATTGAGAGGAGAAAGAAAAAAAACCCAGCCAGGCAGGCAGTTAGTGTGGGTCCTTGGTTGAATTCCTTCAAACAGAACAGCCTGCAGGCACAGATAAGGGAACTTGCACAGGGAGGCTTGGCTAAGCCACACCCACGGCCACACAGATAAGAAAGGCTACACAGCTGACTTGCCCAGACATGCCCACAATGGAAATTTCTGTCCCCTGGCACCTGTGCAATAAGGGGAATAAAGCAATATCAAGTAACTCAAGCTATGGGCCTACATGCACGTTAGGAGGATGGGGTGCAGCTACCACAAATTCGTGCCTTATGCAAATGAGACACCCAGGGCTCATCAGTTTCTTATAAAAGCCTTTGCATTTAACGTAAAAATGGCAACCCTTCTCCAGTACTCGTCTCTGTGGCAAAGAGCTTTCTCTCTTTCACTTTTTAAAGTTCTGCTCTAATCTCAGTCTTGGTGTGTAGACATCCTTGATTTCTTCTGCTATTAGACAAAGATCATCCAGGTAATACCTAATAACAAGAGACTGCTACATTATGGTGCATGGGCGATACTGTAACAAAATCAACTCACAAAAGGCAGATTAATTGAAGAAAAGGCAAATTTATTTAACGTATATACACGAGAGCCTTCAGAATGAAGACCTAATACCCCAAGGAGGTTCAGGAGCTTATATACTGTTAAAAGAATAACTTCAGCTGAATTAAATTTAAAGGAGTTTCATTGAGCAATGAATGATTTGAGTTTGAACACTCAGTGTATGAGTGGTTGAAGTATGACTGCTGGGATCAGCCAAGACTCAGCTATTGCTACAGGTTTCTAACTTAGGTTTTCAATCTTGTCTACCTATTAAGTTAGGTTATGGTTTATCCACCAGGACTCAAATATAGAAGTATGGAGTCCTTCTCAGGCCATATTTAGTTCACTTTTACAATACCATCCTGATAAAACAGGTTATGAAAGGGTGGAAAAGAGGAATTCTGTTGAGGAAATTACTAGGGAGAATGAACGGATCCAGGAATAGAGATTAAGTTGTAAATAATTCTCTTTGACAGTGCAAGGGTCTGTTCAGGTGTGGTTACACTCTTGGTCTTACAGGAAGGGGAAGGAAAAAACAATTTTTCTCCTTGGTGGGTCTGGATCTCAGGCAGATAAAGGAACTTCAACTTATTTGAGAGAGGCTATGGGGGCAGTGGGGAAGGTCAGAGAGACCTTGAAAATTCTTCAGTTCAGCATGTCAACAGCTCCTATTTTGGGATATCAGTTGCTGAGCCCCAACATTGACTTTCCTATTTCATGACAAGAATCCAATCTTTATAGAGATTTCAAGAAACACTTCAACTTGCAAAAAGGAGGCATAGAAAGAATGTAGGACTGTTTATAATAATGAAAAATGGGCAAAAAAGCCTAAAAGGAGAATAGCTAAATAAACTGATTCATGTGACAGATTACTATGCAGCCATTAAAAAGAATGAAGCATGTCTATATGGCATGGAAGACTTTTCAAGCCATATTGTTTAATAAAAATAGCCAAAATAGGAAATCTATGTATGTTTTGACTACTTAGATGTGATAACAAGCATAGAAAAAGGCAAAGAAGAGAATGGGGACTTGAAATAGAGGTTACCTCAGGAAAGGAAACTGAGATAGCATGGAGGGTGGGGCCCGGCTTAAGGGGTTTCAGCCTTTTCTTTCAAGTTATGATTATCTTTGAAAGCTTCAGTTCCAACATGGTTAATTCCCTGTGTAAGAGTTAAAGAAAGAGGAAAGAAACACTAAACGCGGCTTGGCAGTCCAAGACAGGTTTTCTTCAGTTAAAACCTGAGAGGGGCTTCTGGCTGAATTCAGTCAGGAGCACTTTCTCTTACAGACTAAGAGTATATATTGGTTTTAGGGTGACAGGGCTAATCACAAGCTTGGAATGTTTATGTGTGTGGAGAAGTTTATGACAGGGTTGGAATCTCTCTAGGAGGGGGGAAGGTTATCTTGGGGGAGACATCTTTCCAGCCAGAGTGGGAGAGGCTAGCATGTCTCTGGTAGGGGAGGAGTTTGGAGTGTTGCTGGTTGGAGATGTTATTTGTGGTTTACGGTCATGCTGAGCTTAGCCATTAGGCTGATGCCCTTTAGATTCAAGCGTTTTTTTTTTTTTTTATTAAGGTGAACTTTTAGAATGAAAGGCTTGTCCAAGATGGCGATGCTCCTGCTCTGTCATCCTGTTACTAAATATAGTTATGGAGAGGAAAGAGAAGCACTCAATAGGGATGTTTCAGAGAGGAATCAGTGCCAAATGATTTTACGATTCTTCCTTACCCCTAAGTTTCTGATTTGATACTTCAAATTCACAGCTAAGTATAACCCATGCAGATGAACATTCATTTCTCAGATGGTGTCTTTGTAAGTTGGAGGGGGAGGGTGGGGATCTCTTCTCCTTTCTTCTCTTCTATATCCCTTTCCTCCAAGGCTGTCCAGGAAGCCTTGCACAGTAAAACAGACAGTTTAGGAACTAACACCTTTAAAGGTCTCTGGGATTTGAATAGATTGAAATTGCCTGAGGGAATGTGTTTTCTGAATCGTTTTTTGATAAGCCATTCAAAGAAAAGAGAAAGAGTCCTTCAAATGACTCTCTATACAAACTCTTCCCCTGATGAAACACCTATTTGCAGATATTATTCTTAATTTTTCAATGAAGGACTCAGGAGTGAAGAAAAATCAGAAGCACAAAATAATAAAAGGAACAGAAAAAGAGATTATTATATGCAAAGGATCTGGAAATTGCCCTGGGAACTGACAGGAAGTTGATATGTCCCAGTGCCCCAGCAGAAACAAGGAGGTTTTTAAATCAACTAGATGGAGAATATGAACAAAGTGCAGCATTTATCTACACAAGACAATACTTTAAAAAAAAATCTTTTAATTGTTATTTTATAGCTCCCCATCGCAGCTGCCCCCCATGCTTCCCTTCGATGACGACATTTACAGGCTTCAGGGGGACCAGGGAACAAAGGTGGGGCCTGGCAGCCCGACTACGCTGCCAGCGGGGGAGAACAAGTCACAAATACAAATTATCACAACAATTAGCAACTGTACTTGGGGGATCTGGAAATTGAGGAGGCCCCAGCTCCTCATTGTACAGGGATCTATTTGGCAGTGACCTTACTCTGAAGATGATGATATTCCTTCAGCCTGAGGGCATTAATGTTGATGAACTTAGTGGCATCAATTGGCTCCTAGTCGCCCTGCACGTTCATGCTCATCGGCTCCTCGTTGTAGAGAGACAGTGGGGACTCCCACCGGAGGATGTACACCTGGCCCTTGAAGACGGACAGCTGCACTTTCCCTTTCACTCGCTCCTGGGACTTGACGAAGCAGTGGTGGACAAATTCATACTCAAGGCCGTGCCAGAAACTGGTGTGCACCAGTTCAGCAAATTTCAATCCCATGTTTTGTTTGATTTTGCGCACTTCCCGGCCCATGGTGAAGGCCCCGATGTCTAAATGAGTGTGGTAAAGGATGGTGCCTGCTGGGATCTGGTAGATAACTCGGGACTTCATTCTAATGAAATGGTTCTCCACGATGTCAATACGGCCCACACCGTGCTTGCCTGCGACTTCGTTCAGGTACATAAAGAGCTCCAAGGAGGTCTGGTGGGTGGTGCCATCCTTGACATTGGTCACCTTCATGGGGACCCCTATTTTAACTCGAACTCGAGAATGTCAGGAGTGTTGGGGGCTTTGGCCGGCTCCTGGGTCTTCATGTAAAGAACTGGATGCGCTTGGTTCTTGGGGTTCTCCAAGACTGCAGCCTGGTAGCTGATGTGCATGGGGTTCTCGTCCGTGCTCCACAGGTTGTTGGGAGTGACCAAGATGGGAATCCAGAGTTGCTTTGCGTATTCCATCAGATCGTTTCGGACCTTGAGCCGGTTGTAGAACTCAGGCATCCTCCAGGGAACAATGACCTTTATCTGGGGGGCCAGCCAGTAGCAGTTGAGCTCAAACTGGACCTGATTGATTGGTCCCCTCTCGCTAGGCGATTTCCACTTGTTTTCACGGGATGCAGGGCCTGGTGAGAGAGGTGCCCAGGAGGTAGCAGTCCTCATACAGTGCACTGGACTGGATGGCTGGCCAGATGAACTTCTCCACAAACCCCCTGCTGACAATCCCAATGAACACCTCTTTGGCCCCAAGCTTCAGTGCCTTCTTTCTGGCTTCCTCAAAGTCTTCCTTCTGGCCAGTGCTGGCCAGGTAGGCAATGACGTCATTGCCTTGTTTCTTCAGCCACCTGAGGATACAGGAGGTGTCCAGGCAACCACTGTAGGCCAGAACCACAGAGCCTTTGCTGGACATAGCATCTAAGATTGGAGGCGTGAGTTCCAGATGTCTGGAATCTGTCTTCGTGGTGCAGTGAACCACTCGGGCCTAGACAGTGGTAGCAGGCGACAGAACAGGCGACAATACTTTTCATAGTCATGTTTTATTGCATGAAAAAAAATTTTTTTTTTGAGACAGCATCTCACTCTGTTGCCTAGACTGGAGAGCAGTGACGTGATCTCGGCTCACTGCAACCTCTGCCTCCCGAGTTCAAACAATTCTCCTGCCTCAGCCTCCCAAGTAGCTGGAACTACAGGCACACCCACCACGCCCAGCTAATTTTTGTATTTTTAGCCGAGACAGGGTTTTGCCCTGTTGCTCTGGCTGGTCTTGAACTCCTGGCCTTAAGTAATCTGCCCACCTTAGTCTTCCAAAGTGCCAGGATTACAGGCATGAGATACCGTGGCTGGCGCATGAAATGGCTTTTTAACTGTAAAACAAACGAGGAAACGAACAAAATTGGGGTTGTTTCAGTCTTCACGTGATATTTCTCTCCTGCGAAAAGAAAAAGATGTAAGTGTATTGAAAATCTGCTGATTCATTTGCTGCAACGTAGTTTTGGAATCTCATTGCCAATTTAAGTGGGATAGCAGGGGGAAATATTTTATAGATTCAAAGACAGCTTTTGTCACTTTTTCAGCCTCTCCTTTTCCAAAGGCCAAATGTTAGGATAAGTTGTGTTTATGTTATACAACGGTTTTTAATTCTCAAACTCTAAAACCTCCTCCAAGTGAAGCAGATTTCAAGGGCTGAGAAACAAAAAAGTGAGCTGAACAAAGGAAGCAAGTCTGACCACCAAGGGGAAGAGAAGTGGTAATAGCAGCCTGCAACATTTCAGGTCTTTTCAGTAGTGCCCAGTGCCCCTTGGGAAACAGAATATAACTGGAAATTCCCGATTAAAGCATGAAGTCAGAATTGCAGGTTTTCCAAACAGGTGATTTCTCTGGCATGCTTTTCGGCTGTACAGAATCAGACTTGAGTCCCTGAATTGGATAGCATATGGGGAAAATATAATTTGCAAGCTCAAGTTAAATTTGTTTTCTGTTTACAATTTTACAGGACCTGGAACTGATTATCAGTCCTTTTTTATGGAAAGCAGAAATGAAAAAATCAAGGTAATGATCATTAGTGAAATGTGATACACATTGGTATCCTGTAACCAGCTGAACTACAGGTGATTAATCATTAAAGCAATTACTTATTGTTTACTATTTTTAGGAATCTCAGATATTTCCATTATAAATGCACAATAATGAAAGTACCTATTTAGAAGCAGCTGAATGTTGAATGGGTTATAAGCTAAATGAAATACTAATCAGCTAGTACTTTGTCATTTTTACATAAAAATGAATTGGCTTTTAATATATATAATCTGCTAAATGAGAGAAAGCTATGCCTATCTGTAAGTAAATAACTTGTTTTTGTTCAAAATTTAAACTCATAACATTTTTTTTTCTTATATTCTGACACGAACCGGATGCTGAATTAAATTTTTTTTTTTTGTTAAAGTTTTAAAAAGAGGGAGAATTTACTTAAAGTGTATAAAAGAGTAGAATATGTGATAGTCATAGTAGTGACTCAAAACTAAGAAAGAAAAAAATTTGTTATTGCTACACATCAAGTAACAAAATTAGATGAAGAATTTTGATGTTGCCCAGAAGTTAAACATTAAAATCTTTAATTCTTAAAATATTTTTATAGGTACTATTGAAAATGTTACTAGTAAAGCTGTTTTATAGTTCCACAATATGAAGATATGCTAAATAAGTGCCATAATATGAAGATACACTAAATAAGTGGTAAATGAAGATTCATAATATTTATATCTTTCACATATTAATGTGAAAGGTAAAGAATCATACATTTTTTTAATACATATTTTTCTCTCACTTGTTTCTTCCATGTTTTCTTTGAAATTGTGGAAAAATATATATGGGGGCCATCTAGTGGCCAATACAATACTTTTTGTTTGGGTTTGAAATGAACTATTAGTTTTCCAGAATTCTATTCTATCTCTAATGCCATCAAAACCAGGAGAGACAAACATGATTTCCATGATGATAGGAATCCCTTAGCAGGTGTTTTCTCCATTGAACTGTTCAGATGTCATACTTATAAATTTGATAACCTGTGGTAGAAGCTGGGAGGCGGGGAAACATGAATAATGACAAAAGCCTTAAATATCAAGAGAGGTTTGATTAATCAGTTCAGTATTTAAGCAACTTGATTAGCAAAATGCTTGGTTTTTAAAAGAATCATTTTTGAGTGTAGGTTTCAAATTGCATTGCTACCAATCCAAGTGACATAGGAAATCAATTGAGCACAGGGCTGTAATATTCGGCAGGTATGACTTCAACTGCTGAGGCTTCACGGCTGATATCTCTTCTGATCTGTCAGTGCTCCTGCTGTACCTGTTGACTATCACGTTGAGTCTTGGATGTCAATTAACTATGTATATAGTAATGTGCCTGTGCCTAGTTTCTATAATAAATAAAGCAAATTATCTAACCAGAATCTTGCCGTGAATTTAAGAACTATAGTTATTTCTGCCTTCCTTTCTCATCCCCAGAAACAACCAACTTTAACAGTCTTTTGTATATCCTCTTTGAAATGTTTATGACTATACAAGCATCATTTTTATTTTACAAAGTGTAGCACACATACTATCTTGCTACTTTTTATCTGCCTAATATATATTTGAAGATACTTCCCTTCATGTTTATAAAGAGCAGGTGTCTTCTTTTTGAATTGCTGCAAGCTACAATAATCCATAGATGTACCAGGATTCATTTAGACCTCTATTGATAGGCATTTAACTTGTTTCTAATATTTAGTTAGTACAAAAAAGTACACAGACAGCATCCTTGTACATATTTCTTTGCTTATACGTGACAGTATTTTTTTTTTACTATCTATGTCTACCCCTTTTTATCTCTTTTATTTTTTATTTTTTGACACAGTTACAGGAGTCTACCTCTTTTTAAACATTTAATACCTACTATGTATAAGACAAAGTTGCTCGGCTAGGTGTTGGGGATGCAAAATAGTCTAAGATGAGCTCTACACTCCTGATATTTTGAATGTAATGGGATAAACAAAATGTCTGCTGATAAAGAAGCAAAGTAGTTTACGATTTGTAATTTATGGATGACTTTAGAGCCAGAGGAACTTTGAGAACAAAAAGGTCATTTGAGTCTGCAATGGTATGGGGCAATGGATGGGATTTGAGCTAGTCTCTAAAAAGGACAGGCATTAGATACAGGAATAATAGAAGGGAACATATCCAGGCAGGAAAAACAATGTGAAAAAATCATGGAAATTGAAAGGTACATTGCATGTTTTACAGGATGCCATTTTGGTCAATTTAGGGTAATGGCATATGGACATCATTAAAATTCAAGGAAAAGTGATTCATACTTCAAAAGTAAAGAATATTTTTGCTACAAAATTGTACTACTCTAAGCCCAGTTTAGCAGAAAATGAAAGAATCAAAATACGAACAGTGAATCATAGCAACCCCTAACTTTCGTCACTAAAATTATTTTATGGTCATCTCTCTATTTTCAAAGAAAATATCTGGAATTACCTGGTTTGGGCACTTTGATCTTGTAAATCCTCTTGAGGGATCAGTCGGTCACGAACCCTACTGAATATGTATCATGTACTAGTTGCTAAATCAATCAAATTGAGTAAGACATTAAACCTGTCCTTGAAGAAACAAGTATTCATGTATTTTATTTTATTTGGTTATTATTATTGTTTTTTTGAGATGGAGTCTCTTACTCTGTTGCCCAGGCTGGAGTGCTGTGGTATGATCTTGGCTCACTGCAACCCCTGCCTCCCAGGTTAAAGCAATTCTCCTGCCTCAGCCTTCTGAGTAGCTGGGACTACAGGCATGCACCACCACTCCCAGCTAACTTTTTTATTTTTAGTGCAGACCAAGTTTCACCATGTTTCCCAGGCTGGTCTCAAGCTCCTGGGCTCAAGCGATCCACTCGCCTCCCAAAGTGCTGGAATTATAAGCATGTGCCAGCGTGCTCAATCCCTTGTATTTGTGTCATATCTCTTCACACTCCTCTTTCCCTTCTCAACATATGACAACCTTGAAATAGCTAACACAGGCCTTGGAATTTAATTATGATTCAATAGCTCCATTGATCTCACTCCATAATTTGCATTTATTAAAAACAAAGAAAAAGAAATCAAAAAAAGAAAAAGGTCTTAGTAAATTTGGGAGGTAGTTTTCAAGGTAAACTATTCAAAGTAAATCCAGTAAATTATTATTATTATTTTACCAAACAAGATACGGTACCTTGAATAATAAAAAACAAGACACATTTATGTCTGCACTAGCAAAGGTAAATGCTAGTTTTTTGACAGAAGATTAAAGTAAAAATTCTCAGTGGATAGATTACAGCAATGGAAGTTTATTTCTCATGGATGTCAAGTCCAGTTGTTGTGGGAAGGTAATGCCCATGTAGTTAATCTGGGGCTCAGGTTGTCAGAAGCTCCCTCATCTTCAGTGTGAATCTTCAAATGTCACACTGGAATTGAACAACCAGCTGGCAGATAGGAGAAAAGAGAGTGTATTATTATATAAGAAGTTTTTAAGGATCACGGACAATGTCTGGAAATAACAAAAAAAGTGTTACTCCTGTTTCCATTAGCTAGGACTCAACCACATCACCCCCATCTAATTCGAAGGGAGCCAGACAACTAGGCAGCCACTATTCAATTATAAGTTTACAATATGGATAAGAAGCAAGAATCTTTTGTGGATAGCTAGTCATCTCTGCCACCGTGTCCAGTCTCTTCTAAAACAGTCTGATTTAGGGCATTCTTACTTGTTTGCATTATTTTCTCACTACAACTATTTGCTTAAGAGTCATTGATAAAAAAAAATACATTGAAAGTTTGTATAAATGTCCATGCCAAGAGATATGATTTCTAGTCAGAACCTTCCTGCAAAGTTTTCTGAGTATACAATATGACATAGGCAAAAAAATGTGAGGCCATGTTTCTCTAAAAAATGGTATTTTCATTGGGTAGATAATTTATTAGTAGCCTATAAGAGGATTCTCTTCAATGTATTTCTCGGTCACCGTAAAAGTCAACCTCCAATTTAAAACCAGGCCAATCATAAAAAATAATTCCTAGGGATGGCAAAAGAGTTGTTCACTGTATAATTCACTATCAAGTTGAAAGAATACACAGGAAAAGGTAAATACGATACCCGAGATTTTTTAAAGACCTATTGAAATTTGTATGCTTTCAATTAATGTAGCATTATGGTCTCTCTATATGGATGTTAAACTTCTCAAGTTATTTTTGTTAAGATTCAGTTTTTGAAAGCAGACTACTAAAAACATGTATAATTCTCCTTTCTAACATCTACTGGGGAATATACACACAAATGTATCCATATAAAAATATTTGTATTTCAGAAATCCAAAGATCTAATAATTTTTATCTGCTCTGTTTCACAACAGGAATTTATCTTAAAAATGAGTTGTGGTTAAAATTGTCTTTAAAACACTTTAACTTTTTGTTTTGAAACTGTTTCAGACTTATAGAAATACTACCAAAATTGTACAAATAATTCATATATACCCATTCACTGAGATTCCCCCAAATGGTCAAAGTTTACCTTACCACATTTGCTGTCGCTATCTCTGTCTCTGTATTTGTCTCTCCCTTTCTCTCTCTCCCTCTCTCTCTCCACACACACACATGGTTTTTCTAGAATCATTTGATAGAAGGTTGACAATAAAATTTCCCTCTATCTCTAAATACTGCAGTAGGTATTCCCTGAAAACAGGTGTATTCCATTTCATAAACACAGCATACTAACCAAAATCAGGAACTTAAATATGATAAAATAATATTATATAATTTTCAGTTCTATTCAGTTTCACCAATTATCACACTAACTTCATATGAACAAAAAAGAAAAATCTGGTCCAGGATTCATTCCTGGGATCACACATTGCTTTTCATATCCACAGCATTTTGGTCTCCTTTGAGACATTTTTTCAGTCTCTCTTTTTTTTTCATGACCTTGACATTTTTGAGCAGTACGGGCCAGTTATTTTGTCAAAAGTTCCCCAGTTTAGGTTTGCCTGATATTTCCTTTTGATTAGATTCAACTTACACATTTTTGATATGAATATCACAGAATTAATATGGGTTCTTCTCTCATATTGTATAATGAGATCCATGATAAAAATTTGTCCCATTACCTGGTACCTGGTGATGTTAACTTTCATTATCTGCTAAAGGGGTGTCTGCCTGGTTTCTCTACTATAAAGTTACTAGTTTTTCCTTTGTAATTAATAAGTATCTTGCAGAGAGATACTTTAATACTAATTGTCTTATTTCCCATCATTCACTAACTTTGGTGTCCATTGATGATCTTTTCATGAAGCAATTGTTGCTACAATAGTTGCCAAATGGCAATGTTCTAATTTGATCATACTTTTTCTATTATTTTGAATTCTACTGTAAGGATGAGTTTTCCCTTCTTCCCTATTAATTTATTTTTATTCATTTAATCACATATGTTAATAAAAGCTCATGGTTTCTTATTTTATTCTATGGGTTATTAACTGTTACTGCATCATGTATTCTGATTCTCAAATTACCTCAGATTTGGCCAGTGTTAGCCCCTTCAGACTGACTCTGTGTCATTTTCAACATATCTTCATCATTATTTGAACATTTCTTTATATTCTGGCATAAAATCTTTCAGGCTCATTTTGTACTTTCCTTAGTGCAAAACTTCCCATGGAACCTGGTTCCTATTAGTGAAAAATTGTATTTAGAAACTAAGATTGGTGTGCTAGATATGCTCATTGATTGCTATTCATGTATTATTGTTTCTACGTATGTTTTTGTAAAGAGACATGGACAGATATAGATATCACCTGAATTTAATACTGATGCTTTCCAATCTACTACACAATGACAATACAGGGTCAATTCTTGCTTTCTTCTTTCCGTATTTTTAGTTTCTTTCTCCAGAAGTAAAAAACTTGCTTCTAATTGTCCACAATATATTTACTTGTCTGATTAGTCCTACAATATATATAGTTTCAAAATTGCTGACAATGCAC
Source organism: Cacajao melanocephalus (assembly GCA_963573385.1). Classification (NCBI taxonomy): domain Eukaryota; kingdom Metazoa; phylum Chordata; class Mammalia; order Primates; family Pitheciidae; genus Cacajao; species Cacajao melanocephalus. Next base: position 58,658 of record CAUYLG010057591.1, read on the forward strand.
AGAGAAAATGAATTTACCAACTAGAATATGCACTGGTTATAGTTCTAATTATCTTTATTCTGAGGGCATATATCAAATACTGTGTTCCAAAGTACCTTGAGTTAGCATCGTTATAATGTGATGCTATTATTTATTTGAAATACAGTTAGGCTCATTTGCTTCTATTTGTATGTCATTTTGATTCATCTTCCTATCCATTGCCCTTTTGTTGTACTAAAATAATCAAAAATATTTAGAATTTCTTTCTTTATTCACAGTTATTTCATTTATCACCTGTGTTATAATTTTATTGATTTGGTTTTGGATTTTGTTTCTTAATTTTTTTTTTCAACCCTTAAAATTTTTAAGAGTATTTGGTGTAATTGTATTCTGCATAAATGTTTAGCATTTGTAATGTTATCAAATGTCGGTATTGTTTCTACCAAATGAATAAAATTGCCATTATCATGCTCATAAAGTTTCCTGGATATCTTCATCTGAGTGCTAGGTACTGTTTCACGAAAAGTAGAAACATATATTATGAATTTAACAACAACACAATAATATTTTTTTCACTTTCATTTTTCTTTTTACCATTTTTTTTTTTTTTTTGAGACGGAGTTTCGCTCTTGTTACCCAGGCTGGAGTGCAATGGCGCGATCTCGGCTCACCGCAACCTCTGCCTCCTAGGTTCAAGCAATTCTCCTGCCTCAGCCTCCCGAGTAGCTGGGACTACAGGCGTGCGCCACCATGCCCAGCTAATTTGTGTTTTTTTTAGTAGAGACGGGGTTTCACTATGTTGACCAGGATGGTCTCGACCTGTTGACCTCGTGATCCACCCGCCTCGGCCTCCCAAAGTGCTGGGATTATAAGCGTGAGCCACCGCGCCCGGCCTCATTTTTCTTAATGTTCTGTAACATAACAGCTATTTTTCAAACTAGATTTAAATTGTGAATACTTACGACTACTGGTAATATACTTTTCACTTTCTTCAAGTTTAATAAACAGTTGGCTCATGTTACTGATCTTTGTGCTCCTAGTTTTAATTGATATTTTTCTATCTCCAGAAACATTAGAACATTGAAAAAATACAGAATTATTTGAGGTAAAGTAAAGCAACCAGGATAAAGTGAATTCTGTCATTAGAAAAAATTCATGTGTAATAACTTATGTAAAAGTTGGAACCATACAATTTTCAATAAGACTGTTGTTTAATATTAACATTTATGCCTAGCTACCTGAATTGGTAGAAAGTACATTTGGTTTAATAACTAACTGTTCAGAATTTTTAAAAAATTTATACTTAATAAAGTTATTCTGTTATCATTGACATGGAAGACGAAATACATCCCCAAACCATCTTCATTTGTTATTTACCTGTGCTATATTCTCCTGAGGCTAGATGTTTCTAAAATCTTTTTTTTTTTTAATTTCTTCATCTATTCTTTTCAAAAATGGATTTAATCATTCAATTTGTTTTCATTTTCTTCTTTAATGGTTTTATATTTTAATGGTTTTATATTTTGTATTTTCTGATGTTGATATCATTGATTGTTTTTTAAACATCTAAAATAAATTATATATTAGTTTATAATTATATTTTATTATATTTAAAAAAAATAGGCCAGGCATGGTGAGTCATTCCTGTAATCCCAGGGCTTTGGGAGGCCAAAGTGGGCAGATTGGTTGAACCTAGGAGTTTGAGACCATCCTGGGCAACATAGTGAGACCCTGTCTCTACAAAAAATTTAAAAATTAGCAAAACATTAAAAAATTACAAAGATTAAGTAGTAATCTTTATTTTATGACCATGTGATATTTACTCATGGATTATTAATGATAAATGCATATGACTTATTAGTTAATGATTCATATCATAATGGAATAATTCGTAGAGTTTAATTGAGAACCCAGCAATGCCATTACAGAAGAGCAAAAATAAAACAAAACAAAACCAGACAAAAATAGCAGAGTATATGAGCTACATAATATAAAATGCCTAGCCAGGTCCAGTTTTCTAATATACTGAGCACTGAGTATTTATAATACATATACATATATATTTAATGTCATATTAAATATTGAGTTGCTTCTTATTAAAAATCAATCTTTTGTCTGGGCATGGTGGTTCATGCCTGTAATCCCAGCACTTTGGGAGGTTGAGGGTGGGAGGACCATGAGGTCAGGAGTTCGATACCAGCCTGACCAACATGGTGAAACCCCATCTCTCCAAAAAAACAAAAATTAGCTGGGTGTGATGGCATGCACCTGTAATCCCAGCTACTCAGGAGGCTGAGGTAGAAGAATAGCTTGAACCCGAAAGAGATTGCAGTGAGCCAAAATCGTGCCACTGCACTCCAGCCTAGGTGACAGAGCAAGACTCCATCTAAAAAAAAAAATTCTATTAAATGCTCTTTGTTCAAACATTGGATTTTATTTAATAAAAAGATTTTTTTTTTTTTTTGGAGACAGAGTTTCGCTCTTGTCACCCAGGCTGGAGTGTGATAGCACAATCTGGGCTCACTGCAACCTCTGCCTACTGAGTTCAAGCAATTCTCCTGCCTCAGCCTCCCAGGTAGCTGGGATTACAGGCATCTGCCACCACTCCTGGCTAATTTTTGTGTTTTTAGCAGAGACGGGTTTCACCATGTTGGCCAGACTGGTCTCGAACTCCTGACCTCAGGTAATCCGCCTGTCGGCCTCCCAAAATGCTGGGATTACAGGTGTGAACCACCGTGGCTGGCCTAGAATTGTTAATTAACTAGGTATCAAGTTAAGTAGATAAGTGGAACTGTAAAACTGTTGGTAATTGTTGAATTTCTCTTTTATACCAAAAGCTCATTGAAGAGGCATATGCCTCCCCTGCAATTTTAGCATGGTGACCACAAAAAGCAGTCAATAACTAATGCTAGCAGGGTTCACATTGACTGCTGTTGCCTTACCCAGGAGCAAACAATGAATCCTTATTTGTGATTACAACAAATCTAAACACCTGAGACTGGCCTGATCTTGGAACACAGGCTGAAAGCATTTAAAATCATCTCAGAGGTCTAAATATCCTAATTTTATGGTAGGATATCTAAAATCATCCCATTTCCAATCTTTTATATTTTAGTTCTCCAGATAGGTTTTCCTATCAGAAAGAAAAAAAAAATATTGGCTAGTTAACACAGTTCTCTGTTCCTTTTGACAGGTAAGTCTGGATACTATAATGCAGTTCCAAAGTCTATGCCTCTTGGGTAATCAATTCAAGTTTCTGACTTTCAAAAATGAGCATCATCTCTGCCTCTTATTTCTCATGTTCTTTTGCTGACAACTTCCAAATCCCTATCTCTATTCAGATCACTCCAGATTTATATGAATTTCCGTTGTCTGGATATTTCCATTTGAGAATTCCACAGGTATCACAAATTCACAATTTTCTCTCTGACAAAAGAAGACATGAGAACAGCCTTTTCCACACCCCATTATTCCTGCTGTAGGTCATATGTATTCTTTTTGAGCATATATAGACAATTTAAAAATTACAGACCACATCAGGAGTTCAAGACCAGCCTGGCCAAGATGGTGAAACCCCATCTCTACTAAAAATACAAAAATGTATCAGGCGTGGTGGCGGGTGCCTGTAATTCCAGCTATTCAGGAAGCTGAGGTAGAGAATTGCTTGAACCCAAGAGGCGGAGGTTGCAGTGAGCCGGGATCGCACCGTTGCACTTCAGCCTGGGCGAGGGAGTGAGACTCCATCTCAAAAAAAAAAAAAAAAAAATTACTGACCACATATTAATCCATAAAATCAGTCTTTACCAAAAGGAATTTTTTATTATAACCGTATTTTCTGATCCCAGTTCAATTAATGTAGAAATCAATACCAAAAAGAAAGCTAAAAAGAGATAATTTTCCTGTGAGCTTTTATGTGTGATATTAAAAGGAATTAGCAGTTCTCGATTTCATTTTTGTCTATTTTGACTACTATTTGCATTAAGTATATTTTTCCATCCTTTTGTTTTCAGCCTATTTGTGTCTTTGAATCTTGGGTATGTCTCCTGTGGACTACATATAGCTAGATCATGTGTGCTTGCTTTTTAAGTTCATTATGCTAATTTCTACCTTTTGGTCAGAGTGTTTAATCCACTGATGTTTCATAGTTAATGATAAAATGTAGCTCTGACATTTTTGCTTTCTACATGTCTTATACCTTTTTTGTTCCACTATTACTTTATTATTGTGAGTTTTTTTTTGTGTGTGTTGAATAATTATATAGTTATTTTTTAGGAGCAGAGAAAGATGGCCAAGTAGAATCCTGCACTAATTGTCCTCCCCACTGGGACACCAAATTTGATAACTATCTACACAAAGAAGCAACTTCATAAGAACAAAAAATCAGGTGAGCAATCACAGTACCTGGTTTTAACTTAACATTGCTAAAAGAGGCATTAAAGAGGGTAGAAAAGACAGTTTTTTTGTTGTCATTTTCGTTTTTTTTGAGATAATGTCTCACTCTGTTGCCCAGGCTGGAGTGCAGTGGTACAGTCGTGGCTCACTGCAGCCTTAAACTCCTAGGGTCAAGCGATCCTCCCACTTCAGCCACCCGAGTAGCTGGGACCACAGGCGTGTGACACCATGCCTGGCTAATTATTTTATTTTTTTGTAGAGACAGGGTCTATCTATGTTGCCCAGGCTGGTCTCAAACTTCTGGGCTCAAGCAAATTTCCGGCCTGAGCCTCCCAAATTGCTAGGATTACAGGCATGCACCACCACTCCCAGCCATCAGCCTCCCAAATTGCTAGGCTCCTCTGCCTGTGGAAGGGGGAGGAAAGAGTGGACAGGACTTTGTCTCATGAATTAAGTGCCAGTTTAGCCACAGTAGTATATAGAGTACTAGGCGGATATCTAAGGTTTTTGACTCCAGTTCCTGGATCCAAGATGGCATCTCAGGACTGCCTAAGACCTAAAGAAACTCATAGCCCTGAAATAGAGGACATATGCGTGGGTGGTGGCACCGTCTGCTGATTGTAGAGATCCTAGGGCCTTGAGCAAACATAGGCGGTAGCCAAGTAGTGGTTACTTGGGTGAGACCCAGGGTTGTGCTTGCTTCAGGTCTGACCCAACACAGTCCCTGTAGTGGTGACCACAGTGGGGCTTGTGTCACCCCACCCCTAGCTCAAGGTGATTTAGCACAGAAAGAGAGATTCCATTTGTTTGGGAGAAAGTAAGGAAAGAGAACAGAAATGTCTCCTTGGTAATCCAGAGAAATCTTCCAAATCTTATCAAAGACCACCAAGGTGGTACTTGTATAAGTCTGCAGGAACTACAGGATTACTGGGATTGGGGTGCCCTCTAAACCAGATGAAGCTTAGATTACAACACCCAAGTCACTTTGAATACCTAAAAAGCCTTTCCAAGAAAGACAGGTACAAACAAGCCCAGACTGCAAAGACTACAATAAATACCTAACTCTTCAATGCTCAGACACTGATGAGCATCCATCAGCATCACCACCACCCAGGAAAACATGACCTCACAAAATGAACTATATAGGCCACCAGGGACCAATTCTGGAGAAACAAATATATGTGACCTTTCAGACAGACAACTTAATATAGTTGTGTTGAGGAAACTCAAAGAAATTCAAGAGAACACAGAGAAAGAATTCAGAATTTTCCCATAAATTTAACGAAGAGAATGAAATAATTAAAAAGAATCAAGCAGAATTTCTGGAGTTGGAAAATGTAACTGACATATTGCAGAATGAATCAAAGTTTCTTAATAGCAGAAGAAGGAATTAGTGAGCTTGAAGACAGGCTATTTGAAAATACACCGTCGGGAAACAAAAGAAAAAAAGAAAGAAGTATGACTATGAGACTTAGAAAATAGCTCAAAAGGGCAAATCTAAGATATATTAGCCTTAAACAAGAGGAAGAGAAAGAAATACAGATAGAAAGTTTATTTAAAGGAATAACAGAGAACTTCCCAAACCTAAGGAAATATGTATCAATATTTGAGAACAAGAAGGTTATAGAACATCGAGCAGATTTAACTGAAAGAATACTAATTCAAGGCATTTAGTAATTAAAATCTCAAAAGTCAAGGATAAAGGAAAGATCCTAAAAGCAGAAAGAGAAAAGAAACAAATAACTTAAAATGGAGGTCCAATGTGTCTGGCAGCAGACTTTTTGTGGAAATCTTATAGGCCAGGAGAGAGTGACATGACATATTTAAAGTGCTGAAGAAAAAATAAGTTTCCCCTAGAATAGTGTATCTGCTAAAATTGTCCTTAAAACATGAAGGAGAAATGCCAAATTTCCCAGACAAACAAAAGCTGATGAATTTCATCAACATGAGACATATCTTATAAGAAATGCTAAAGAGAGTTTTTCAATCTGAAATCAAAGGCAAATGAGCAATAAAAAAAATCTGAGAGTATAAAACTCACTGGTAATAGTAAATACACCAAAACCCACATAATATTATAACACTGTAATTGTGGTATGTTAACTACTCATATCTTAAGCAGAAAAAAAGAAGAACTGATCAAAAATAACTACAACAACTTTTCAAGACATAGACAGTACAATAAGATAAAAATAGAAATAAAAAGTTAAAACAGTGGGAGATAAAGTGTAGACATTTTTTTAGCATTCTTTATGCTCATTTGTTAGTGAATTTGCTTGTTTATGCAATCAACATTAACTTGTTATCAGGATAAAATAATGGGTTATAAGATAATATTTGGAAGCCTCATGGTAACCTCAAACCAAACAAATATACACTGGAAACACAAAAAATAAAAAGCAACAAACTACATTGTGTCACCAGAGAAAAACACCTTCACTAAAAGGAAGACAGAAAGAAAGAGAAGAAGGAAGAGAAAATCATAAAACAACCAGAAAACATACAACAAAATGGCAGGAGTAAGTCCTTACTTATCAATGATAATGTTGAATATAAATGGACTAACCTCTCCAATCAAAAGATATCCAGTGGCTGAATGCGTTAAAAAAAAAAAAGATTCAGTGATGTGTTGCCTACAAAAAACACGCTTCACCTGTGAAGATGCATGTAGACTGAAAATAAAAGGAAGAAAAAAGATATTCCATGCCAATGGAAACTAAATAAGAGAAGGAGTAGCTATACTTTCATCAGACAAAAATAGATTTCATGGCAAAAAACTGTAAGAAGAGACAAAGAAGGTCACTATACAATGATAAAGGAGTCAATTTAGCAAGAGGGGATAACAAAATACATATATGCACCCAACACTGGAGCAATCAGATATATGAAGGAAATACTATTAGAGTTTAAGAGAGAGATAGGCCCCAATACCATAATAGCTAGAGACTGCAGCACTCTGCTTTGAGCATTGGACAGATCATCCAGATGAAAAATCTTCAAAGAAACATTGAACTTAATCTGCACTATAGACCAAATGGATCCAATAATTACAGAACATTTCATCCAATTGCTGGAGAATACACATTCTTTTTTCCTCAGCACATGGATCATTTTCAAGGATAGACCATATGTTAGCCCCCAAAACAGGTCTTAAAACATTCAAATAAATTGAAATAATTTTAGGCATCTTTTCTAACCACAATGAAATAAAACTAGAAATTGATAACAAGAGGAACTCTGGAAACTACACAAACACATGGAAATTTTAAAATATGCTTCTGAATAACCAGTGGGTCAATTTAAAAAATTAAGAAAAAAATTGAAAAATGTTTTGAAACAAATGATAATGGAAACACAACATACCCAAACCTATGGGATACAGCAAAAGTGGGACTAACAGGGAAGTCTGTAGCTCTAAGTGCCTACATCAAAAAGTAAGAAAAACTTAAAATAAATAACCTAATGATGCATCTTAAAGTACTAGAAAAGTAAGGGAAAACCAAATCCAGAATTAGTAAAAGAAAAGAAATAATAAAGATCAGAGCACAAACACATGAAGTTGAAATGAAGCCAGGTGTAGTGGCTCACACCTGTAATCCCAGCAATTTGGGAGGCTGAGGCAGGCAGATCACTTGAATCCAGGAGTTCGAAGCTAGCCTGGACAGCATGGTGAAGCATCATTTCTGCAAAAAAATTAGCCAAGCATGGTGGCATGTGCCTGTAGTCCCAGCTACTTAAGAGGCTGAGGTGGGAGGATCACTTCGGCCTGAAAGGTGGAGGTTGCAGTGAGCCAAGATCACGCCACTGCATTCCAGCCTGGGCGATAAAGTGAGAAATTGAAATGAAGCAATAATACAAAATATCAATGAAATAATAAATTGTTTTTGGAAAAGATAAAATTTACAAACTTTTAGCCAGACTAACTTAAAAAAAAGAAGACCCAAATTAATAAATTCAGAGATTAAAAAAAGAAGACTTTACAACTGAAACCATGGAAATTTAAAGGATCATTATTGGCTACTATAAGCAACTGTATGCCAATAAGTTGGAGATGGACAAATTCCTAGACACATACAACCTACCAAGATTGAAACATGAAGAAATCCAAAACCTGAACAGACAATAACATAAAAGGAGATCAAAGCTGTAAAAAAAGATCTCTCAGTAAAGAAAAGCCTGATGGCTTCACTGCCAAATTCCACCAAACATTTAAAGAAGAGCTAATACCAATTATAAACATACTATTCCAAAAAATAAAGGAGAGAGTATTGTCAAACTCATTCTACAACACTAGTATTACCCTGATGCCAAAACCAGACAAACACACATCACAAAAAAAAAAAACCTATAGACTGCATTCCTTATGAATATTGATGCAAAAATCCTCAAAAATACTAGCAAACCAAATTGAAAAACACCTTAAAAAAGTCATTCATAGTAATCAAGTGGGACTTATCCAGGGACGCAATGATGGTTCAACATAATACAAATCAATCAATGTGATACAGCATGTTAACAGAATGGAGAAAAAAAAATCTGATCATTTTAATTGATGCTGAAAAAGAATTTGATAAGATTCAACATCCCTGCATAATAAAATCCCTCAAAAAAAAAAAAAGTGGGTAAAGAAGGAACACAACTCAACATAATGGAAGCCCTATGTGACAGACCCACAGTTGGTATCATATGGAATAGGGAAAAACTGAAAGCTTTTCCTCTAAGATCTGAAACAATACAAGGATGCCCACTTACATCATTATTCAATGTAGTACTGAAAGTCCTAGCTAGAGTTGTCAGACAAGAAACAGAAATAAAAGGCATCCAATGGGAAAGAAAGAAATCATAAATTCCTTGTTTACAGATGACATGATCTTATATTTGGCAAAAACCTAAAGATTTTACCAAAAGAACTGTTAGAACTGATGAACAAATTCAATAAAGTTGCAGGATAAAAAATCAACATATAAAAACAGGAAGCACTTCTATATGCCAACAATGAACAATCTGAAAAAGATATCAAGAAAGTAATCCCATTTATAATAGCTACAAATATAATTAAATTCTTAGGACTTAATTTAATCAAAATGTAAAATATCTCTATGATGAAAACTATAAAACATTAATGTAATAATTTGAAGAGGATACCAAAAATAAAAACATATTTCATGTTCATGGATGTGAAGAATCAATATTGCTAAAATGTTCATACTACCCAAAGCAATCTGCAGTTGCAATGCAATCCTTATCAAAATACCAATGACATTCTTCATAGAAATAGGAAAAACAATCCTAAAACTTACATAGAACCACAAAAGACTCAGAATAGCCAAAGATATCCTGAACAAAGAGAACAAAGCTGGAGGAATCTTGTTATCTAACTTTAAATTATACTACAGAGCTATAGTAACCAAAACAGCAATGGTACTGGCATAAAAAAAGAAAAGCCACGTGGATCAATGTAACAGAATAGAGAACCCAGAAACAAATCCATACACCTACAGTAAATTCATTTTTGACAATGTCGCCAAGAACATACACTGGGGAAAAGACAGTCTCTTCTATATATTGTGCTGGGAAAACTGGATATCCATATGTAGAAGAATGAAACTACAACTCTATCTATTACCATATATGAAAATCAAATCAAAATGGATAGAAGACTTAAATCTAAGACCTCAAACTATGAAACTACTACGAGAAAACTTCGGGGAGACTCTCCAGGACATTTAATTGGGCAAAGATTTCTTAAGTAATATCCCATAAGCACAGGCAACCAAAGCAAAAATGGATAAATGGGATCACATCAAATTATAAAGCTCTGCACAGTAAATGATATGATCAGCAAAGTGAAGAGACAACCCACAGAATGGGAGAAAATATTTGCAAACTACCAATCTGATAGGAACTAATAATCAAAATATATAAGGAGCTCAAACAACTCTATAGTAAAAAATCTAATAATCTGATTTTAAAATGGGCAAAATATTTGAATAGACATGTCTCAAAAAGTGATACACAAAAGGCAAATAGCTATATGAAGAAATGCTCAGCATCACTGATGGTCAGAGAAATGCAAATGAAAACTACGATGAGATATCATCTCACCCAAGTTACAATGGCTTTTATCCAAAAGACAAGCAATAACAAATGCTGGTGAGTATGTGGAGAAAAGGGAACCCTCATAAACTGTTTTTGTGAATGTAAATTAGTACAACCACTATGAAGAACAGATTGGAGGTTCCTCAAAAAACTGAAAATAGAGCAAACAGACATCATCCAGCAATCCTATCCCATAGTATATAACCAAAATAATGGAAAACGGTATATCAAAGAGAAAATACGCATTTACATGTTTATTGAAGCACTGTTCACAGTAGCCAAGATTTGGAAGCAACCTAAATGTCCACCAACAGATGAATGGATGAAGAAAATGAGATACATATATACAATGAAGTATGATTCAGCCATGAAAAAGAGTGAAATCCTGTCATTTGCAATAACATGGATGAAACTGGAGATCGTTGTGTTGAGTGAAATAAGCTCAGCTCAGAAAGATAAACTTTGCATGTTCTCACTTATTTGTGGGATTTAAAAACCAAAACAATTGAACTCATGTAGATAGAGAGTAGAATAATGTTTACCAGAGTCTGGGAATGGTAGTTGTGAGGGTGGGAGGGAGGAAGAAGGGGATGGTTTATGGGTGCAAAAAAAAAGTTAGAAATAAGGAACAAGACCTAGTATTTGATAGCAGGACAGGGTGACTATAGTCCATAACAATTTAACTGTACATTTTCAAACAAATAAAAGAGTATAATTGGATAGTTTATAACCCAAAGGATAAATGCTTAAGATGATGAATACCCCATTTACCTTGGTGTGATTATTATGTATTGCATGCCTGTATCAAAGTTTCACATTTACCCCATAAATATATAGACCTACTATGTACCCACAAAAGTGTAAAATAATTTTTTTAAAAAATAGATTTTTTAAGTGTGCCATTCAAAACTTTTTTTTCTATATTTTTGAATGATTTGGTGATTAAGTGGTTGTGCTGAATTGCAATTAGTGTCTTAATACAATATAGTGTTGATTAATATCAGCTTAATTTCAATAGAATATAGAAATTTTGGAATCACATTGGATAAGGGCCCACCCTACTCCAGTCTGACTTCATTTAAAAAAAAAAATTTTGCTCCAACATAGTTCCATCCCCTCCCTTATTATTATCATACAGATGACATCTTTATACATTATAAGCCCATTGAAAAGTCTTTTATAATTATTATTTTTTGTGGTTATATTTTAAATTGGATAGCAGAAGAGTTATAAACAAAAAATGCATTTATACTACCTTTTATTTTCTTATGCAAGTACCTTGAGCAGTACTGTTTATTTCTTCATGTGGATTCAGTTTATTGCATAGTGTCTTTTGATTGTAGACTGAATGATTCCCTTTAGTATTTCTTGTAGAACAAGTCTACTAGCAAAGCCTCTCCTGAGTTTTCATTTATGTGGGAATATATTAATTCTCTTTTGTTTTTGAAGAATAGCTTCTTTGGATGTAGACTCTTTTTCTTTCAGCACTTTAAATATATTCTCCCACTGCTTTCTGGCTCCATAGATTCTAAGTCAGCTCTTTATTCTATTGAAGATCCCTTATAAATGATGATGAATTGCTATTCTCTATTTTCATGATTTTCATTTTTTCTTTGGCTTTCTACAGTCTGACTATGATGTGTCTATGTGTGGCTCTCTTTAAGTTCATCCTACTTGGAGTTTGTGGAGCTTCTTGGATATGTAGATTGTTTTCTATCAAATTTGGGAAAATTTCAGCCATTATTCCTTTAAACATTCTTTCTGCCCCCTTTTGCTTCTTTTGTCCCTCTGGGACTTTTATGATGCATTTATGAATATGCTGAATGGTATCCCACAGGTCCCTGAGGCTTTGGTTCATTATTTTATTTTGTTGGCACCTCCACCTCCCAGGTTCAAATGATTCTCCAGCCTCAGCCTCCCAAGTAGCTGGAATTATAGGCACATGCCACCACGCCTGGCCAATTTTTGTATTTTTAGAAGAGTTTCACCATGTTGGCAAGGCTGCTCTTAAACTCCTGACTGACCTCAGTTGATCTGCCTGCCTCAGCCTCCCAAAATGTTGGGATTACAGGTGTAAGCCACTGTGCCCGGCCATTATTCTTTACTCATTTTTCCTTTTGTTCCTTAGACTGGATAATTTTAATTACTCTGTCCTCAGATGAGCTGATTCTTTCTCCTGCCTGCTCAAGTCTGATGTTAAGCCCCTCTACTGGATTTTTCATTTTGGGCTTTGCAATTTCAACTCCAAAATTTCTATTTGGTTCTTCATTATAATTTATCTATCTTTATTTATAGTTAGGCATTATGGTCATACTTTAGTTCTTTACACATGGTTTTCTTTAGCTCTTTCAAGATAAGAGCTGACTTAAAGTATTTTTTCTGGTAAATCAGATGTCGTCACTGCCTCAGGAACAGTTTCTATTGATTGTTTCCCTCCTCCCTCCCACTCTCCATGTAAGGACCACACTTTTATGTTTCATTGTATCACTTGCAATTGCTTTTGTTTTTGAAACTGGACATTTTAAATAATATAATGCAGTAACTCTGAAAATCAGATATCCCCTTCCCCAGGGTTTATTGTTTTTTGTTCGTTTATCTGTTTGTTTGTTTGGAGACAGGATCCTGCTCTGTTGCCCAGGCTGGAGTGAAGTGGTACAATCATAGCTCACTGCAGCCTTGACCTCCCAGGTTCAAACAATGCTCCTGCCTCGGCTTCCTGTGTTGCTGGGACTAAAGGTATGAGCCACTGCACCTGGCCTGGTTTATTGATATTGCTATTTGTTGTAGTTCTTGCTGCTGTTTGTTTAGTGAATTCTCTGGACTAATTTGGTAATGTCTGTATTCCATGTATTTTGCAGCATTCTGCTGGATTAGCTTAAATGATCAGCTAATGATTTAACAGAGATCTTTAAACGCTTTGACCCAATAATTATTTTCCCCTTTTCTGAGGGTCTCTATGTTTGTATATTGGGGCATGCCTTCAGTGTTCATATAGTTTTGGCTTAACTTTCACTTCCTGCTTGAATAGGGCCTCAAGTTCAGCCCAAATCAAACTATTGAGACCCCTTCAACCCTTTCATGGGCATGCCCACTGCCCTGCATATTCACACAGACTTCTAAATCTCCAGTAATGCGTCAGAGCATTTTATTTTTATTTTTTAATTTTAATTTTAATTTTTTTGAGACAGGGATCTATTCTGTCACCCAGGATGGAGTACAGTGGCATGAACATGACTCACTATAGACTCAACCTTCTGTGATCAAGTGAACCTCCTGTCTCAGCCTCCCAAGTAGTTGAGACTACAGGTGTATTTTCTAAATTTTTGTAGAGGTGGGGTCTCACTTTGTTGCCCAGGCTGGTCTTAAAATTCTGGCTTCAAACTTCTGGCCTCAAGCAATTCTCCCACCTAAGCCTCCCAAAGTGATGGTATTACAGTAATAAGCCACCATACCTGGCCTCCGGGCATTTTAAAGCCTCCTATGAACATCTCACACTCTAGAGAGTCTTAAGTTTATGGTCAGCCTCTCGTTTGCCTCAATTTATGTTGAGATTTATGCAACAGAAAAGTTAAACAATTGCTTTGCAATGAAGTTTTTCTTGTGGAGTAAGCTGAAGCCAGGATGTCTGGTCAAATAATACCCATGTGGATGGGTTTTCTCCAGGGAGCTGCCTTTCAGGTCAAATAGTGGTCTCAAGATGAGACTTTTTGAGGAGCTCCAAATCCAGTCTGCCTCCTCTGGTGAAGGCAAGAGTGCTGGTTCTCATAGCTCTCATGTTTGCGAGGCTACTAGTTTTCAAGGCTATCACAGAACTGAAAAAGGGAGATGGGGGTAGATTAAATTACAATATTGCAAACCCTGCTGTTCTTACCAAGATTCAGTAGTTTTTCTTAAATAAATGCTTCTTGAATTGTTGCAAGCATTTTGTTAATTTCCTCAGTTTTGAAAAGGTTAATTTTGACCAATTTCTAGCATTTTTGTTGCTTTTATAAAGGATTATATGTACTAAGGTCTTCTCTGCCTTTCCCCACAGCATGCATTTTTAACTACTGCCTGAAACTTAGATTTCCTTGGCTAATTCAGAGCCATCCTTCAAGTTTTCTCTTAAAAATCTCTTCCTCCAAGATACCAAGTAAGAGCTTCACTTACACAAAGAACTTTAGGTGGCCTTCCTATCCTGTTGCTCCTTAACCCTAAATAAACAGGTAGTTACTATATGATGAGATATTCCTCCTCGGGAACTTTAACCTTCTTGAGAATAGGAATACTATCTCTCCCTAACACATATATCATAGGGATAAGGTCAATTGAATGTAAGAGGGCAATCTGTTTTACTCTGAATTTTAAAAAGCCAACAGGTAAAAGTAACAAAAGGAAACTAGAAACTGGGAATGAATTGAATACACTTTCTAAAAGCAGTTCCCTTAAGAAAAACTCCCATTTCACTTATCCTTGTTACTAAATTAATTGCTGCTCCTAATCCTTTTCTAATCTATGCATAAGTTCTCAACTGGCCCTAAGGCATTGGCTTTATTAGCATATGAGTCATTTTGAAGTATAATAAATATTCGGAAAGTCCTTTCTTTCTCCTCTCTTGATAATTGTCACTACTTTAAAAGAGTGTTTTTCCATAGGCAAACACAACAAATTCATCTCTAATTCAATTTGTTGAAACAAGACTGGTGAAGCAGAAAAAGAGGAAAAATCATAAAGATGCAGCAGAACAGCTTCATTCTAGTACCTTCTCTATGAAAAAGAAAGAAGAAAGATCAAAGAAATTTAGGGGAAATGCTACGATAGAAAACATTTCAGAACCTAAACTTTGGTATGACAGCCAATCTCCAAACTAATCTCTGTACTAATTAGATAAGTGGAATGTAATAATTGCTCTGTCACTCATCAGTGTATAAAGCAACCTCTCAGTTTTGTGTTCTCTGCCTTGTCATGCTGCCACTGTTGTTTGTTGTTGAGAATGGGCTGAGGAATTTAGAAAAGCTACTTTACAAAAGGAAATTGGGCAACTGTGAAGAGGAAAACAAGTGAAACGGCAGCTGGGGAGGATGAAAAATGATGGTTCAAGAGGGAAAGTTGGAAGCGATAATTAGTATATAAAGGTTATGAGGGAGGGAAGGCAGAAATACCAGCTACATGCTGAATTAGAACAACAATTTCCTGCCTGTGTTTTGACAGAGCCTACAAGGTACTTTGAGTTTAGATATGTAATATTAATTGATTTATAAATCAGTATAAACGGAGTTACTTTGGGTTGTTCAGATTTTCTTTTATTCTAGACTTTGCTCTTCTTTTTTTACCTTAATTTTACTTTGATGAAACTTTTCAAAATATTTGGAATTAACAAGATAGTTTCATAGAGCATCAAGTTAAAAGTGAGGCCAATGGAGCCTCCAACTGAATAGAAAATAATTTTGATAATTTAATAAGTCTATAAACAATATATTGGCTGAAAGCAGCATTTTCTTAGGAACCATCAAAGCTAGCTTTCAAGTCAGGATGCCATACTAATAGTCAGGTTGTACCAACTTCCTTGGAGAATATGCTATGCTTCTGCAACGTGCTTTCTGTTTGTCTAGAATACCTTTCTCCAAGCTTGAATACCTGACAAATTTCCAACACATTCCTCCATATCTGAGCTTAAACCAAACACCTCATGCTCAAAATTTTGATACTTTAAAGTGTGGTGTGTGTGTAGTACCTTCTGGAACCAGACTGTCTACCAACTTTACCACTTCAAAGCTGTGAGTTATTGAGGAAGTCACATAATTGCTCTATGCCTCAGTCTCTTCATCTGTAAAATAAGCAGGATATTAGTATCTGCTTCATCATGTACGTATGTAGATTTAATAAATAATTATGTAAAGTCTGCATATCTAAGCACACATCAAGTGCTCTACAAGTGTGTGATTTTATTCTTCTCTCCTCATGGTTCATTGATTCCTTCTGTGTATCCACTCTGTCCTTCTGATAAATGTTATAATCTTTATTGCAAGTAGTTGCCAGAATGTCTGTTTCCCTGGATTGTACCATGAGCTCAAGAGCAGAAACTATATTTTAGTAATCCTTGTATTCCCAGCATTTAGCACAGTACCAGGTGCCAATCATATTCAAAACATTATCTGATTGCTCTCACACTTGCTCTCATGCTCGCTTTCTTGCACTCTCTCTCTTGCTCTCCCTCTTTGATGGTTCCACTTTCTACTCCAGGTCTATAATTTTCAGTATTTCCTCAAAATATGTCTTTTGTCTACACGAATTCCCTGGATTTTGACTGTCTAATCTTTGCTGATGACTCCAATTTACTTGCCAGTCACATATTCTCACCAGCACTCCAATGTCTGGCTTGCTATGATCTAGCTTCAGAAATGCTGACACCTCCTCAAATGAACTCTGTCCCCAAATTCAACTTTCAGTTGTCTCTTTCAAACTACCCTCTTTCTTGCCAAAATTGTGATTGCATTGCCTAGCAAAACTGCTTTCATCATAGTACATTATGTTGTGTTGGGTTTTATATTGTTAAGAGTTCAAAATGCTGGAGATCAGAGCTCTAACTCTATATTTCTGAATACCAACACAAATAAGCACAGTCAATTACAGATAATTATTACACATATATAAATAATATTGATTGAAAATATAATCACTATGCCTACTTCTTCTTGCTGGAGCCCTCCTCTAATTTCCTGATGCTCCCTCCATTCCTTTGCTCTCTTTCATTCTTTATGCCTTTGCATGCCTCTTTCATATCTCTCACAGCTTTAGCCTTATCTCCTCAGTCCATATTCTTTCCTTTTCTTCATTTTCTTTCATATACAAAGCTTGTTTTAAAAGGTTCTAGTCCTTCACCTAGCATAATCCTCTTAACCCTCTGGCTCCTTACTTCACCTTTCAAAATAAAAACAAACAGGCAATTTGAAGTCAATTGAGCATTTCAGGAATGCTTCCCATGCTTTGTAGCTGTAGATATGAGTAAAAAAGATTGTTTGATTCAGCAAGGATAGTTGGAGTAGGGGTTAGGAGTGGCAGTTTCAAAGATTGTGGATTTGGTAAAGGCCATATCATAGTGGCTTAATTAAGGTACAATATGTTTTGGTTAGGGACCAGAAGACAGCTACTGGTGATCATGTATTGAAAGTACTCTAATGCAGTTGCTAAGGCACAACTGCTTCCTTGAACGTCACTTCTTAAGTTGTTTGGAATGAGTAAAGCTGATTTGCCAAATTCATGTTCTGCAATTAATAAGCAATTCAGTAAGCTAGATAAGATGAATGTAGTTATTAGAAAGAATGGCATGAAAGGCACTTATTGCATCTGATTCTTACATTCAGCAATAAAACAGTTTTATTTAGAGTAAATAGAACCCCGGAAGAGCTTATTTGTTTCCTATTTTTCATATATATATATGTCTCTCTGGGAGGCCACAGGGAGCTCTAGGATTGCAATTTTAGCTCTCAACAATAGCATGACAGACAGTAAGAAAACCTCTTGGGATAACACAGAGGGTGGTGGTATTCAAATAAGCACATATCAGACTTGTTCCTTTCCTTAAAACTCCAGGACAAAAGACAATATTAAGTATATCAGCCTTTCAGGAGACGGATAAAGATGAGAGAGTAGAATTCAGGAATGTAGACTTTAGGATTGAAAACCAACCAAAACCAAACTTGAATGAGAGAAAAAACATGAATTAACCAAACAAGTAGAATACAATACATTTGTATGGAAGAAGTTGGTTTTTAAAAGCCATGCAAGCATGAAGTTCCAGTACTGATGAGGAACATACTTCTGGCTCTAAAAATGCATCTTGAGCATGTTAATGAATGTAATTAAATGCGTCCAGTATCCAAACATCAAGGAAGGCCTAATATACCTCTAGAAAGTGTTGCTGATACTGGTATGACTAAGAGAACCGTGGGGTCTGACTGCCTCTAAATATCATTTCCTTCCCCACTCAACCTCCACATTCTTTTTGACTTCCCCATAACCCACCCCTTTTCCTTTTCTCTTTTACACATTAAACTAGTCCCAGTAAAGGACTAGCAGAGGATTTCTGAGAGAAGTTTTCCACTGCACTGAATTGACCTACTACAGAAAAGCACAGATTGTGAGGAAGAGGGAAGTCAGAAAACAATACCTTCCCTGATTCTGCAGTTTTCACCCTATCACTGAGCCTTGTGTGTGTGTGTGTGTGTGTGTGTGTATACCTGCACACACGTAAGGCCCACAGCATTTGTGGGGTTTGTAACTTCATTCTCTGATCATCATACATTTTTCCTTTCTCAAAGCAATAAGAAAATAAAATTCATAAGAGAAAATCTGTCTCTCCGTGGATAATATTCAGCTTATGTGAGCATAGCACTTTTCTCATGTACTACTATGTGCTTTGTACTGCTACAGTTTTCATATCTGTCGTGATGCCCTTGAGCATCTCAGATGCTTTCTTCTCCTGTTTGCTGTTTTGCTGATAAATCAGAAATGTGCTCAACTATTCCCATTTGTTGCACATATACAAGTATCCTGTGGTATGTATAGTATACATTTTACATGTGCACACCTAAATATGATGTTTAACTGGGAATTAGCATGTCTTTCAGAGGACAGAAATATTTTTCATTTATTCACATTCCTTTTAATTAGAAAAAAGTATTTCAGCGCATGTTTATTATTTGAAAAACTACTTTGGTGTTACATAAATAATATTGAGATCTTAGGGTTTTTTTTTTTAAGTCCAATTTCATTAATTAGTTTAAGAGGATGAGAGACAAAAGCTGAATGACTTTCAGCAGACATTTGCAACTGTAATCAAAACCATTTGTGCTCCTTTTCCAATCACCAAAGAGATTAAAATCATAGTCATCTTACTGGATTATATTTTTGACAGATCCTCTAATAAAGGATAGAGCTGATAATGCAGGTGGTAAGAAATTATTCCCCTGAATGCTGGTAAAGTTATGAAAGCCACATTTTTAAAAGAACTGGTTTTGGTGAATAGATTTCAATTGTGTTTGCAATTCAGAGTTATTTTATACTAGAGATTAAAGATTTCTTTTTCAGCAATGGCTTAGAGTTCTGAAGTGAAATATAGATCTAATTAATTTCATTTTCCTATGTCAGTGATGCTCTTTTCCCCTTTCATAAAGAAACTGGCCACTTAAATTTTACAGAGTTTATGGGAAGTTTCCATGGTGACACCTTTATCTTGGTAAAACAATGACCTTGGCTGGGTTTTTGGCTGGATCAGATGTGACTAAGGATTTGAGGATTTGATGCATCTTGTGTCAAGCTGAAAATAACACTCTTTTCCGCTTGTGAAGTGATACCTGGACTAGCAGAATTTTTCAGCCTTATCTAAATCTTTTGTCCCATACTGATTGTTCTACTCCCACATACTGAGAATAATCTATTAAGTGCTTGGACTTTCAGAGAAACTTTCTTTTGTTTTCCTTTCTCATCCCTTAATGAGTATCACCAGTTCTGTTTTAAAGTACAGCACAATCTTTTAAAAAGAGGAACTACACGTTCAATTTCTAGCTTTGTAACTAACTTATGTGACTTTGAGTAAATCAATTAACCTATCAGATTGAAACTGTGTTGTTACTTCAGGTTAATATTTTGCTATTTCTATTGAAAATGATGATGATAATGATAGTTGATAATGACATTTTGTTTTTGTGAGGGTGAAATATTAATAATTTTCAGAACATCATCCCCCTGAGCACATAAGGAATAGCTCCTCTATGAGAACCAGAGGAAGTATAAATAGCTTGTATCCTGAGCCAGAAATCAATCAATCATTCCTTGAGCTTGTGTTAATCATTTGTGCTTTATAACTGTACCAAGAACAAGAAGCTCCCCTTAAAAACTAAAATGTAGTATTTAAGTAATGGGCCAAAATAAAAACCAAACTAAAATGCAATGGGGGGGTTGTCTAATGGGTGACACTTTGGGTATGGATGAGGTGGAAATCTTCAGTGTGGATACGAAGCACTGATGATCTCCAGTGATGTCATATCAGATACTCGGGACATAGAGTGTTGCAATCAGTTATGATTTATGTTCACCTGTGTTATTAGCTATGCTTACTCTAAAGTTTTCAAAGGATTTATATTTAGACTCTGATGTGTTTTGTGAATAAGAAAATAGTGTGGAATTAGTTAACTCATTGGTAACTACATATATCTAAAGGTACTCCTATTCCATCCACTCTCAATCCTTTACCCTGTGTTACTTTTCCAATATTACATATATTTTCTGTTTATTATATTCTTCTCTCTGACCAAAAACATAAGCCTGGAGAAATACTTGGCATACAGCTATGATTAAAATAAAATTGTTCATTGGGAAAAGGATTAAAAAATGTCACCCTGAAATATGCCACTTTGGCATAAGGATTATTTTGAACTAAAGGCAATTAAGAAAAATCACTTTATGAGAAGAGTTCTCTGCCCTCCCCCATTTCCCTTATGAAGGTGTCTCCCCTCTTGTACCAGAAAGAGAACAATCCTTATCACCAGAGACAAAGAAGGTACTAAGATGAGTCTACAGAAACAAATCTTACTAAATAACCATTATCTACCATTTAGTTTCCCTTATCTATTTACCCTCCCACAATTTATTGCGCCTAGAAGCCCAAACCTCCTTTCCTTTGTCTAGTCACTTCTCCACAGTTTGTCACCCTTTATTAAAATGGTATATAAATCCCTGTGTCTAACCACTTCTTTGGGTTTTTTTTACTTCTTTTCTGTGAACCCCTAGGCACATAACATACAACATGAATGCCTTTTCTCCGGTTACTCTTGTCTTTTGTCAGTTTAAATCACAGGTAGCAGCTACAGAACCTGAGCATAGAGGAAAAGTTTTTTTCTCCCCTGTAGTTCAGTAGACAATTACCCAGAACCCAAAGGTTATCTTTTACTATGCCACAGTCTCTATGAACTACCATTACTAATGTTAATCACTGAAGAATAGGCCAGGTGTGGTGGCTCACGCCTGGTTTGTAGCCTGGCTTATAATCTCAGCACTTTGGGAGGCCGAGGTGGGTGGATTGACTGAGGTCAGGAGTTCAAGACCAGCCTGGCCAACATGGTGAAACCGTGTCTCTACTAAATATACAAAAATTAGCCAGGTGTGGTGGCATGCGCCTATAATCTTAGCTACTTGGGAGGCTGAGGCAGGAGAATTGCTTGAACCCGGGAGGTGGAGGTTGCAGTGAGCCGAGATTGTGCCATGGGACTCCAGCCTTGGCAGCAAGAGGAAACTCTGTCTCAAAAGAAAAAAAAATCACTGAAGAATTACAAATGTTAGGAGGGTTTTACTTCATTGCCATTTGGAAAGGGAAAGATGTTATAAAAATCTGATTACTTCTTGGGGTTGTATCACACACATGAGGGCTATTAGTCTAATATGAGAAAAGTTGGCACAAAAGAATATATATAGAAAAGTATGGAATTTGGTATCATTTGAGCACTTTACAGGTGTCAGATTCTTCAAGTGCTTTTTCTGTTTTATCTTACTTAATACTCCTTTATGAAGTAGATAGCTTTACTAGCCCTGTTTCATAGATGAAGAAACTGAGACACAAAAGACCATGTAATTTGCCTAACACCCAAGATTAGAATCTGGGTTTGAACCTAAGAAGCCTCCCTACAGTACATACATACTTGCCCACTACACTCAACTACATATCTATGACAACACTTAGCTATAATAACATGATTGAGGCAAAAATTGTATTTAAAAAGGGAGCTGGGGAGTCAAGGAAGAGATCATCTCCTGGGATCATAATCAAGTGAGAGTTTATAAGGTTACCAGAAGACCAGATCTTATCCCTCTGCACTTCAGTAAACATTGTGGGCTAGGTGATAGGAAGAAGACAGAGGACAAACCTGGTAAGAACTTATCTCACTCTCTAAATCTAGTAACAATTCTTTTGCATCATACTAATTTTGATTAAATGGTTGAATAAGGGGGAAAGATGGCAATACATTCATAATCTTCTATAGGCAACCTGGAGGAGAAGGATCTAGATAGCACAATAAATGGCAACCAAAGTAGAGAAAGAAGATGGATCAAAACCCCATGAGTGAAGAAAAATAGGTGAACAGATCCAGGATGAGTAAGTGGGCCATAGAAGCTTTTATTGGAAATTTAAATGATGGCACAGATAACAATGAAGAGGAAGGCCAGAGAAGTGCCCAGATAGGCCCTTACACAGGGGCTTTCAGCTTTTAAAGACATGTAAATCAGAATTCTCAGCAGAACGGATTCACATTAATTAAGCTTAACTTACTATTTTACATTAATTTGACATTAAGTCCTCAAATTGCCAAGTGGAATTGGATTCTGCTTTTCTCCCCAGTTTATTCTCTCCTCATAGGCATGCTACATGAGATAACTAAATATTAACAAAAGTTTAATTGGTGAACAAAATATTTTATCTTTCAGCAAGGGCATTCCAAATACTACCTGTTTGGGATAATCTTTGCTTATCTCAGTGACATTTTGTTTCTATTTTTGAAGCTGGCCAAATCTTCCAATTCCTTTCTTTGGATGTGCTAATGATTTCATTCAACCTTCTGTCAAGTCTGAGAGTCATTTTCTTTCTTTCAGTTGCCTGAACAATTTTCTCCTCTCATTGATTAGGTGTTAATTTTAAAGCCTCGATCTCAGAGGACATTCAAGTTTCCCTTATTGTCATATGATCCTTGATTGGGAGACCCCTCACTATAACTCTAGCCGTGTATGAAATGTTCATGTCACTTGCTCTGTAGTTCAATTTGTTCTTGCAATACTCTCCTTTTAGTTCCTTGAAGATCACAAGCTCTCACCATGTGTGAGATTTCACACATGGTATTGTCTCCTGCAAAGCTCTTCGTATTCAGCAAGAAACTAATTAATGCCCATTGCTTAGACACGTAGAAAACGTCTTTGGGGACCAATTCCTAGACTAGAAAACTCCCTTTGTTATTTTCTCTCACAGCACAGTGGTTTCATCAAATTTATCAAGATGCATAATTATATATTTATGTAAATGTTTGCTTATTAATCTAGCTTTTCCCAGTTAGTGATATAAGGGCAAATATACCAATTAAAATAACAGGTTTAAAATCTCCACATTTTAAATAAGGGAAGAGACCCCCCCCTTCCTTTTTCTTTCAGAATTTCTTTTTCTGTCCTTTTTAAGTGTACATAAATCTTTCTAATGACTAAATAACCCTCTTGCCAGCCTCACAATACAGGAATATTTTCCCAGTGACCTGAAATGTAATAGCAAAACCTACCTTTAATCATAAAGATAAAAGAAAATTAGCCATTTTATCTGAGAATATGAATGTCATATGTTGTATCCACTTACTTGAATAAAAGAGTGAGATTTCTTTCTATCTTTGTAATTTCTTTAGTGATTTGCCTGTGCTCAGCATCACATTTTGATTTGTTACTTATTCTTTTTTTATTTTTATTTTTTTCTCAGCATATCATCCCTCTAATGTTCCTTATTCAATAATAAACTTGTTTTTGACCTCTATTACATTTGTGGAGACATTTTCTGGGCTTGGAGGAGATTTTGTTTTAATTATATTCCCCCAATAATGGCAAGCTCCATGAGAATACTAACTAGGTCTGTTTTGTTTACCACCATATTTTCTGTGCATACACAGTGACCAGTTCAGTGTATAAGTCAAATAATTGTTCAATGAAAGAATAAATAAAAAATCTGGCAGGAGTCTCTATTTTCCCCCTCACTTTTCTCACAGGGCCATTATGAAGACCAAATGGAGTCAGACCAACTTACTTGGGAGCATTTGTTCTATTGCTATTTTGTAGTAGGATTAAGGACATGTTGCTTAAGCCCTCTAATATTCAGTTTCCTCATCAATAGAATGGGGTAACAATAGCACCTACCTCAGAAGATTATTGTGAGGATAAATTGAAAGATTGCATTTAAAATAAGCAATATGGGGCCTGGCACATAGGGAGTAATAAATCAGCTGCTCATAGTTAATTTTAATTGTTTGCTCCAAATAAATAAACATGTTCATTGGAACTTAAGGACCACAATGATAAGAACAGCTGTAGATTGAAAGAGGTATGAAGAATTGCCTGTGGCATCTAGGCAGGAAATTCTGTGATTCTACCACCTTATTCCCAGGTTTATTTGGGCTTTTCCATTAAGCTGACACCATGGGACTGAAGTTCTTATTCTAATCCTTCTTCCTACCTTTCTTCAGTGATCTATAAGCAGCACCTCACTCAACCAGGAATTAATAAATGTGAGACATGTCAGGGTACCCGTAACCACAAGCAAGCAAACTGCAAACTTACATTAATAGATTCTGGCCTTTTTTATTTTCTCTCCTGACTAGTTGGGGGTAGCTTCTCTCTGAGAATAACTTTCTTTTTTATTTTTGTATTTATATATTTCTTTATTTCTAAACGTTAAACTGTAATGGAAGTCAGCTTGTTTTTTTTTTTTAATTGTATTTTAGGTTCTGGGGTACATGTACATATCATATTATGCAGGATTATTGCATAGGTACATATATGACAAGGTGGTTTGCTGCCTCCAACCCCTCATCACCTATATCTGGCATTTCTCCCCATGTTATCCCTCCCCAACCTTCTCACCCCTTACTGTCCCTCCTCTATCCCCTCCAACAGACTCCAGCGTGTGATACTCTCCTCCCTGTGTCCACGTGTTCTCATGCAACACCTGCCTATGAATGAGAACATGCGGTGTTTGATTTTCTGTTCTTGTGTTAATCTGCTGAGAATGATGGTTTCCAGATTCATCCATGTCCCTACAAAGGACACAAATTCATCGTTTTTTTTATGGATGCATAGTATTCCATGGTGTATATAACTTTCTATCCTTTTGTCTTAACTCAGGTAAGAGATATCTCTTCTCCTTATGCTTTCAAGTGGGTGAGCCCAGTAGGATTATTTGTGGATTTATAATCTTTTAAAACTTCCTTCATCAGACCTAGAATAAATTATGCTATCATTTTTATGCTCCCTCCTATAGGAGAAGACAAATACTTTTCCCTCTACCCTCCTAGGTTCAATGGCTGGGGCCCATGGATCAAACTGATAAAAGACAGATGAACAAGAGAGTTAAACTACAGAGGTTCACATATAAAACTGTGGCTTATGGAAGCAGCAGATGATTGAAGCTTATGTACCATCTTAGGCTGATATGGTTAAGCTTTGTGTCCCCATTCAAATCTCAGCTTGAATTATAATCCCCATGATCCCCATGAGTCAAGGGAGAGACCAGGTGGCAGTAATTGATTCATGGAGGTGGTTTCCCCCATGCCATTCTCATGATAGTGAGTGAGTTCTCACAAGATCTGATGATTTTATAAGGGGCTGTTTTCCCTTCACTCCACA
Source organism: Cacajao melanocephalus (assembly GCA_963573385.1). Lineage (NCBI taxonomy): Eukaryota > Metazoa > Chordata > Mammalia > Primates > Pitheciidae > Cacajao > Cacajao melanocephalus. Next base: position 84,530 of record CAUYLG010057591.1, read on the forward strand.
CTTCTTCTTCCTGCCTCCTTGTGAAGAAGGTGCCTTGCTTCCTCTTTGCCTTCCGCCATGATTGTAAGTGTCTTGAGGCTGCCCAGGCATGCTGAACTGTGAATTAATTAAATCTCTTTCCTTTATAAATTACCCAGTCTCAGCTATGTCTTTATATCAGTATGAAAACAGACTAATACATAGGTTAAATGAAAGAAAAGGGGTTTAGAGGACAGGGGCAGTGGCTCATGCCTGTAATCCTAGCACTTTAGGAGGCCGAGGCGGGCAGATCACTTGAGGTCAGGAGTTTGAGACCAGCCTCATCAACATGACGAAACCCTGTCTCTACTAAAAATACAAAAATTAGCTGGGCATGGTGATGCACGCCTGTAATCTCAGCTACTTGGGAGACAGAAACACAAGAATCTCTTGAACCTGGGAGGCAGATGTGGCAGTGAGCTGAGATTGCACCATTGCACTGCAGCCTGGGTGATGAAGCAAGGCTCTGTCTCAAAAAACAAAAAACATAAAACGGTTTGGGGCTTTTAGGCAGAAGAGAGAAGTTATGGGAAGATGAGAGGAGGCAATGGATGATAAATAAGAGTTGTCTTGTTATGCAGATAAGAGGCTTTCAGGTGACATGAGTTGTCTCCTAAAGAGAAACTCTCTTCCTGGTAAGATACATGTTTACAAATGGAAATTTCTATTACAAATATATATTTCTTTCATAAAAATGTAAATCTATATTTTATTTTTAGGTAGTTAGGGGAAGGTAAAGAGCTTTTCCTGCCTCTATTGGTTCTCACTTGCCTTTAGCTCAAAACTATCCTATGCCAAAGTGGCAGGATTTGGGGTGGCATATTCTGGTACCTTTTACTTCCCACATCCCACATCCCCATACACTGCTCTAAACATCCTTAAATAGATACAGCATGATCAGAACAAAAACTATCAACTGTTATGATTTTTAAGTATTTTAGAAAAGTTAGGGGTGTGTGTGTGTGTGTGTGTGTGTGTGTGTGTGTGTGTAGTGTGAGTGAATAGGAGACAGTTATTCATGAAATATCACTAAGCCAGGATTAAGAAAGCTGGCTTTCCATACTGAGACTACCAGTGTGTTATTATGTGAACTCAGGCTAATGATTTAATTTCTTAGTTCATTTATTTCTTTTATTAAAATCAGAACTGACTATGCCTTTCTGCAAACTAGTTAGCTGTGCTTGCTACAGCACTAGGCAAAAATAAATCACTCATTAATACCTGTAGGCTAATGGAGTGATCCATGGGGAAGTTACATGTGGAAATGATGAGGGGGCATTTTAAATCCCTAGGATAAAAGCTTCCAGTGCATTTAATGTACTCTACCTCACCATAGTATTGTCCTCAGAATTCTGTACTTTCAGAATTTTAGTAATGAAACCTCTAAGAATGGGATTCATGTTCTTTTCGACATTTTAGCATTTCAGTCTAATATGGAAGCACTATCCTCAGGAGTCAGCTGAGGAGAGCTGTGCAAAGAAAATCAGATGCTGAGATGCTTTTATGCTCTGCTTTTGAAACATATCTCACAGTGAGATAAAGTAATAAGAGTGATTTCCTTGTGTGACTCATAAACTGATTCTGGAGGCAGTTGCAAGAACGAGTTCTACCTATTGCTAAAATAACTGCGTAGCTTCTGTAATCATATTTACTGGACCCCAAATCACAACACATGGTTTGAACAAGGATTTTTCCTGATTTACAAATATCTGTGAAAAGTCTTACAAAATTATTAAGTAATAACTCATTCTACCTTTAACTAATCACCTATATTGAGAATAATAAAATTATAGAACAACTGGATTATCTATCCTGGACAATTTGGAACTGATAATTACCATGTGTATAGCCAAAATGATTATCTTGATGAGGACAAAATTCCTTTAAATGCAATTATGCTTTCATATTTATTTAAACACTAGTCTTACTCTCTTACAGTCATATCTTGTATTAAAGTATATAAGATGCCCTAAAAAGAAAATAATAACCAAATGACTGAGTCTATTGCTTTCTTCCCCTGAGTTAATAGAGTGCCACAGTAGGTAATAATTCCATATTCCACTGTGTTAGAAAAAGGTAGTTACTAATAGACTATGATACAATTGTTATCTAACCACACTTATATAATCAGACAAAATGGCTCAGTATACATCTCTCATTTGGCATAATAGTGATCTTTGTCACTGAACTTTAGATATATCGAAGGATATATCTAATTTCTTTTTAGGAAATAGATATCTTGATTTTCCCTTGATATTTACATAACTATAGAAGACCATTATCCCTGGGACTGGGATAATACTTCTTTTTAACTATCAATTTCTTAAAAATAATAAAATAAATGCATCCCCTGGCCCTTTTAAGTTTCTTCTTTTGGAGGTCAGAATTCAGCTCTTCTTTTTGTTACAGTCAGTGTGTTAGAGATTTTTGCCTCTAAGGAGTTTCAGCTTCTCCGTATCTCCTTGTGGTCTCCATGTGTACTATACTAGGTTTCTTATTTTCAGTGAGTTGAAGTCACTGCTGCTGGACATGCTAATTCTTTTCTCTGACTATGAACAAGCCTCAGCTTGAGGAAGGTAGAACAAGGATGAGTAACAATTCATAAGCCAGAAGAAACTGTCCAGGCCCGCTTCTACCACCTTGCTGCTTGCCAAATTCTCAGGCCCCTCAGAGGTAGGCTCCATAACTACAGAATTAGCCAATGTTTGGGAGTTTTCCCAGATTTAATTTGCATGAGAGGCCACTTTTCACAAATACACAGTACCAGAAGGCTGATCAAAGACATTATCCTCTCTAGTTTTTTAAGATGAAAGAGATTCAGTTTGTATCCAAATGATAAGTGCCTTCAAAAATAGATGGCTATGGGTAGAAGAGTGGGAAAAAATCTAATTATTATTTAGTTCTTTGTAATTACTTTTAGCCAAAATTGCATTGATGGCCTTGGAAATATTACCAGAAGAATGAAATGGGCAACATATCTTATTATCATACAAACTTAGTTTTATGCTGATATTACCACACTGCCAATCAAATTGGAAACTCAGTTCTCACCCAGTCAGTAGAAATGAACAGTATTTTTTTCTCGTGAATCTCTGTTTTGTAACGTTCGGAAAAATCCAGGAGATACTCTTTTCAGTTCTTTTGGCTACATCTCTGGATCCTATTCTAAAGCTAACTCTCAAAAAGCATTGCAAAGGAAGTCTTCAGAAAAGAGGAGAGGGTGTACTCTGAGACTGTGTTGCCATGTCAACTCAAGATAATTTGAAAATGAAAACCAAACAAACCAACCAGGATAGGATTTGTGTATTGGTGGTCATGTCGAGACTTTGTAGGGGCCAAAGGGGAAAGTTATCCTTTGACCTATGAGGGTTTCCTGAAAATCACTGACAAGAGGCAGATGAATATGAGAAAAGGCATACAAATTTATTTAATATACATGTATGGGAGCCTTCAGAATGAAGACTCAAAGACACAGGGCAAATTGTCCATTTTTACGCTTAGGTTCAACAAACTATGGATAGTCATGTAGATGTATGATTGAGTAAAAAGGGCATGATCTAATGCTAATAGACTGAGTGGGGAAACCCACCAAGGCCTGTCAGTCTAGCTTCTTCTTGGCCTCTCTGAGCATGCATTTCTTCCTTCTGGGTGTGGGACAGGGCTGTCTCTGGAATGGGGATCTTATGACCTATAGTCCAACAAGGTAGGTCAGATGAATTCTTTACGGCCAGTGTTTACACAAAAAGGCGGAGGGAAAATTAGAATAGCGTTTTTAGGTTTTATGACTAGCTTTCAGGAAAAGAGGTTCTGGTTTTTCTGACCCTCCTTGGGGAAGAGGGATTCTAGTTTTTATGGTAGCCTCAAGGGAGAAGGGGACAGAGAGACAGGAGGCAAGACAAAGTCAGAGAAAAACTTCTGCTTCTGAGAATGCTGCTGAGGCCTTCATTTTGGAGTATTATTTTCTGAGCCTGAATCACTTCAAATGCTCCACTTCAACCTTCATCAAATCCACCAGCTTCATTCATTTTTTGTTCAAAATACATTTTTCCAGTATATTTAAACAATCAGACTTAATGGATAGTTTAGACTCTTTTCTGGACGCTAATTTCTTTGCTTCCAAGTTTGCAAGAAGCTAGAACTCACTGATAGGGGTTAGACTGAATAGAAAAACACTATTTGTCAATAAAACTTCTACTAAATACTGCACTTAAGCACTGAACGCTTGATAGAAAATATTCTCAGGCTGCTTAGTGTTTTGAACCCTGAGATTGTGTGCATGAGTATCCAAAAATGTTTGCAAAGTCAGATAATTTTGTAGTCTTTCAGAGAGTACCCAGTTAATAGGTGGGTGGCACAATATGTCAGTTGAAGGAGAAAGCTAAGCTGTAGAAGCAGTGTGGTGTCATTAAGAGAACATTTTGACTTAGACAGATGGCCTGTGGCAAGTTATTTAATGTGTCTGTATTTCAGTTTCTTTAGATTGGAAAACACATATCATTGCTGCTTGGAAGGCCTACATAGAAGATTAATATAGAAGTGTTTACAAAATATCTAGCACTGTGCTTGGAACATACTGAGTGTTCAAGAAAAGGTGCTTGTTATCTGAAAATCTAGCCTCCAGAATATTTTAATATGCACTTATTTAAAACAAATATAGTTTTTATTTTCTAAGGATGCTCAGGTTATAAGACTATATTTGATATGAAAAATAACCCTGTTATATAGGAAATGTACTTATTGTATTCTAATTTACAAGTGGCAAATCTGAGAGCCCAAACTGTATGCAACTTTCCCAAAGTAATCCAGTTAGCAAGTGGGAGACAGGACTGAAATGTGGGTGTTTTTGCTCCTAGTCAAGTGCTGTCTCCATGGTACAGAAAACTCATGAGTTCAGAGGAATGAAAATACAAGGGAGAAAGGAAAAAAAAATTATAACAGAAGATAAATTAGTTATTTATAATCATTTTGTAGTTTTCAAAGAAGAGGTGATCCTAAGGTGGGCCCTTTGGAAATATGTACATTATTATTTATGAAGCTAAAAGAATAAGAATAAACTGAATTTCTCTGCATAAGAAAAGGGTAAACTCTTAGAAGTAGAAGCACTTGATTTAGGAGGCCAAAGCCAGTAAGCTAGGCCAGATGTGGGTGCTGGCAGTTGAAGGAAACTTTGGAGGAACAGGAGAGATGACTCATTAGTAAGTTTTCCTTTTTTTAAAAAAAACATTTATTTAGGTTTTATTTTTTAATTGACACATTGTAATTGTACATGTATATGGGGTAAAATTTGATGTTTCCATACCTATCTATGTTGTACAATGATCAATTCAGGGTATTTAGTGCATTCATTACCTCATACATTTATCAGTTTGAGTTTTTAAAATAATTTTGTTTTTGGGTGTGATGTAACCCTAACCTCCACTCTCCTAATAAATCATTAGCAAAATGTTAACTTCTTAATAATGATAGGAGAGTAGATTTTCTTTGTGAGGCTGAAGAAAGTGCCAAGATATATTGCAGGGTTAGTTGGAATAATTTCTATCTTCTTTCCACATCAGTCACATCTAAGTTACAAATGAGTAGATTGCCATCTTTTAACCTTTCAAGAAAATTAAGAGTATTTTAAAGGTCTTTCAATGTTTTCTAGCAGAAAGCCCCCATAAATTCTAATATACACAATGGCTAAACCAGTGATACAAAAGAGTGAGGCTGGCTGAGTGGAGGGTGTATGCTTCATCCAAAGGGGACTGCCTCAATTCAGACCAGGCAGATGGCTTCAGTGTGGAACTGAGTGTTGCCAGGTCTTCTGATATTCTTCAAAAACAAAGAAACAAACTGGGATCTGAATTTTTTATGTGAAATTTTCTGATTTTAAGATATCTACCATGTTTTGAAAACAAAATGAAATAAATGAGCAAATGGAAAACATTGTGCTGGCCAAAGAAAACAATCTACAAGCTGGATCTGCCTCTGGACCACCTGCTTGCAACTTCTGCCAGCAGTCCCAACACTTGCACATGCTACAAATTAAATTTGAAAAGCATTGGTATACATATATTCTAAACACCCCAGGCTAGGGATTTAATAAGTAATTGTATAAACTATCTTCTCAGTACCTAAATTTCCTAATCTGGAAAATTAGAAAAATCATTGTTCTTTCCTTATAGGATTGTTGTAAGGATTATATATATTAGTACGTTATTCTCTTCATTCACCTTTCATCCATCTTCTACAATCACTCAAAGTCTGAATTTTCCTCTAGTTAATCTCTAAGCAATAATCTCATAGCTAACCAACAGTGACTAGATACAAATGGGAACAGTCTTTATGCCTTTTTCTTTTAATGCTTTCCTTTACTCCCTAGTGCTAGTCGAGAACTAAGTTATGGTTTTGACTAGGACCATGTCTTTCCAAATATTCCTAAGGCCACAGGTAAATTTCTAACTGGTCTCCTGCAGGGCATTTCTTGCCAGTGTTCCTACAATGGCATGAAAATGAGCTTTTTGCAGGCACTGCTTTAATCTCACTGTTTTAGTCCTAAAAATTCAATATCTGTTCTTCAGCCACTACTTAAGATCAAGCCACTTTTGTTGTTTTCAGGTTTTTGAACAACAAAAGTGGCTTGGTCTCAAGTAGCAGCTTACAAAAATAAATGCTTACATGAATTCAAATAATACCAGTCAAATCCACTCAACCACATATAACTACTGCATTTTACTTGCTGTATAAACAATCTGCTTCTATCATGCATTATTGTGTTATAGACATTTTTCCAGTCAGTAAATTTCATTCAATAAATAAAAACAACATATGTAAATAGCTTTCTAATATTCTCTTATATCATGATTTATTTAACCAAATATCTATAGCTAAGCATTTAGGTATTCCCATTTCTTTGCATTTTTAAGCAATGTAAGGACTACCATTTTTATATATAATTTTTTTCCTGATAATTTTCTAGAGCTATATTTCTAGAAAAGGAAGTATTGCTTGGTGAGTATTTATACATAGGTTACATTTTTATACTTGCTGAAACATTGCTTCCTGGAAAATGTATTGTATTTTGTAACTCCGAGAGGGTAAGAATGACTGTATACTTTCCTATATTCGCACTAATGCTGGATATTGTAATTTTTCCTTTTATGAGTTTATCTTTGCAAGGCTTATGAAAAGACAAATGATATCTCATTGCTGTTTTTTGGCTCGAATTTTTTTGTTTGTTTTTCTTTGTTTTTTACATTTCTTCAATTATTTGGTCAAATGTCTTTTTCTATTTTTCAGGAAAATGTTTTTTTTTTTTAAATTATGAATTGTCCGTTCCTGCTCTTTGCAAATATTTCTATTAGAACATTGATTTTTTTTCTTATTTATTTATAAGGATACCTTTTATTAAATCTACTGTTTGATATATATATTCCAACTATTTATGAAAATATTTTTCCTATTGTTAATTTTCCATCAATTTATGGGAAGCATGTTGCTTAGAGAATAATGATTGTGATAATAAGTAAAAATCAACATTATAGGCTTTACTATGTATCAGGCACTGTTCTAAGTTAATTACATGGATTCATTCATGATCCTGTCTACAAACCTACTATGATTATTTTTGTTTTCAGATGAGGAAATTGAAGTACAAGGAAGGTAGTGACTTGACCAAGGTTTTATAGCAACTATGCTGGACTTGAAACAAGATGATCTGGAAACACTCCATGCTCTTAAGCACTGTCAAAGGTAAACAAGCCAGACATCACTAAAATGGTAAGGACAGATTTTTTTCAATCATGCTTTTGCAATGGGGAAAAGAGTGAGCTGAACTCAACTTTTGCCCATCTTTTGATTGTTTTATTAGACTTTTTTTCCTATAGAGTTGTGTGAGTCCTTACATATTTGGGTTATTAGATCCCGACAGATAGGTAGTTTGCAAATATTTTCTTCTATTCTGTGGGTTGTTTTTTCATGTTATTGATTGTATCCTTTGCTGTGCAGATGCTAACTTTATGTGATCTAATTTATATTTACTTATACATATCAAATATATGGATAATTATATATCTTGTATTTAAAGTGTTGAGGTTTTGTTTGTTTTTAGAGACAGGGTCTCACTCTTATTGCCCAGGCCAGAGTGGAGTGGTGCTATTCTAGCTCACTGCAGCCTCATACTCCTGGGCTCAAGTGATCCTCCTGCCTCAGCCTCCTGAGTTGCTGAGACTAAAGGTACATGCCACAACACATGGCTGATTTTTAAGATTTTGTAGAGATGGGATTTCACTTTGTTGTCCAGGCTGGTCTCAGGCTTCTAACATCAAGCAATCCTCCTATCTCGGTCCCCGAAGTACTGGGATTACAGGCATGCAGTACCATCCCTAGCCTAAGATTCTTTATGCCTTTATTTTTTGTTGGCTTGATTTATTAATAACAGTGAAAGATACATGTTAAAGCTACTAAACACTGTTACATATTTTTTATCTCTTTATTCTTAGAATTTTAAAATTTTTGTGTGTAACCAATATGAGCTCCACAAATGTAGTGTGTAAATGAAGTTAAATCTCTTTTATTTATTCATTTAGTTACTGGAATCCCATGCATTTGATCAACAGCAGATCTACTATTAACTGAAGATACCTCCATTCCTTAAATGTATAAAAGCTCCAAGGACCTTACTTAGTTCAGCTCCAAAAATCAAATTAGGAAAATTACAGGATTATTGCTTGGGCCACTATTTCCATTGCCTTTTCCCGCCACAAAATTATAACGCATAGGATTATTCCTGTAACTATAAGTAGATGGTGTTTGTACAGTGGCTTAAGAAAACTAATTATTATTGAAATATTTAGCATTAATTGAATGCTTACTACAACTGATGAAAACGGTAATATACACTTTACATCAGATGAATCCAATATCTGAACAGCCACTGTATAGAAACACCATGTTACTATTTGAATTATAAGCTCAACCAAGAAGACCAGGCATGTAGGGTTTTAAGGTTGCAGATCTTAATGCCCAGCTCTTAGATTTCATAAGCCCAGACACCATTCAGAGCATCAGTATGTTCCAGGAAACATATGTCTGGACTGTTTCCAACCCCTCTTCTTTCATGGACCTAGAACTGCTTTCCCCTTTGAAGATCCACCCTAAGGAATCATGTAGGTTAGTTTTTAGGCCTCCAAAGGTATCAAAGATAGTGAAGTACAGGTATTTCTACCTTATTCTCCTCCTTGAAATTAATTGCATACATAAAAAAGAAAGACGAAAACTGTATTTATAGCAGAAGATTTGTGTCACATCTAGAACATATAAAACAAAACCTTCTGTTATACGAATTTTAAAAGAAGCCATTTATATGAAATACTATCTCAAAGAAAATATTTAAGGGTTCCAAATGGACACAATAAGAAAACAGAAGGACTTACGTTACAAGCTGGTAGAGAACAGGAAAAAAAAGAAAGAAAGGAATAAAAAAGTATTACTAAAATAAAAGCTAGATAAGAAGCAGCAAAAAATAACAACTCTAGCTGACAACATAGCTGAGGATATGGAAGAGTAGAACAAGGAGAATGAACAAATAAAATGAAAGGAATTTTAAAAATGTAAAATTTCTTTGGACATGATAGCTAATTAGGACAATTGAATTACACCATGCACATAATTTTTGTACCTGAAGGCGAGAATAAAAATATATTTTAAAAATGTAAAAAATAATATAATCAAACTTTCCAGAGATAAAGGAATGCCCATCTGTAAGTGCAGATTTCCATCATATAGTATTAAATGATGTCTATTAGGAGCACAAAAAGGATGTGTGTGTGTGTGTGTGTGTGTGTGTGTGTGTGTGTGTATTAATGGTGGTTACTTCTGGTATTAGAAAGCAGGAGTAGGAGGTAAACTCATTCTTATTGTATACCCTGTCAAACTGTTTGAAAATATAACTATTTTATGTGTTATTTTTATGATATTAATACTAAAATATCCCTAAATGTTATTTGTGTCCCTCTTCCCTGCACATGAGAGTGACTAGTTTTTTGGGTTTGGGAGTTTTTAATTTAAAAAAAATTATAGCAAAGCTACACTTAAGGGTTTGAACGTGATTTTTCCTCATAAGGAGAATCTCATGTTGGGATAAATTGAAATTCATTTCAATTTCTGGGTGCAGGCTTGAGGAAATGGAATAGCACCTATTGAGGAAGGACATGAAGCCTTTCCTGGATCTTTCTCCTCTCTCTTCCTTATGGAACAAAAGCCTTAAGCTACCAAAGGGACAGGACCAAATTCTGTCGTACGCAGACCACAGTTGAAGACTGATTGCGTCTCAGAGACTGGAATGAAAAAAAGCAAAAACAAAATAAAGCAACAACAACAAGACTATCTTTGAAGTAGGGATAAGAACATATCCTGGGCCCAAATTATTACATATAACCTGTTGCTGGCAGAAGGAACACGCTCAGTGAAATAATCCATCTCCCAAATGCAGGAGCACAGTACAAAACTAAGACTGAGGATAGACCATAACATCAGAGAATATCTCTCTGCCCCACACCAACAGTCTTCCCAGTGTTAAACACCAATCTAATGTCACCAGTCAACCATCTGGTGATACCAGGTGTTACTAATCTAGTAATACCAATCTAATGTTAGTACAGAGGCAAGAGCAAGGCGGACCCTCTGAGGCACAGGTGCAAACAGAAGATATAAACCCAAGGGTGGAACAAACATTGAAAGAAAAAAAAAATGAATACACTATCCCCAACCTAAGCAGAATATAACACCAGAAGATTTGGAGATTGGAGCACTGGGGGTGCACAATGACAAAACCCAAATCTAGCTCAACAAAAAGCCTGGAAAAAGAACAGGCATGCTCACTTCAAGTCATAAACTATTTATCCTAGTTTCTATCACCTGACATGTCTGGTTTTCAACAGAAATACACACAATATACAAACAGGTTAAGGAAAACATAATGTCAAATATAAAATAACCAACAGAACTAGATGGAAAAGTAACTCAGATGTTGGAACAAACAAAGAATTTAAAATACTTATGATTAACATGTTACATGCTGTAGTTCAGGGGTGTGCATGCTTTTTCTGTAAATGGCCATATAGACCTTGTAGACCCTATGGTCTCTGTCACAACTACTCAGTTCAGCCATTGTAGCACAAAAGCAGCCACAGGCAATACATAAATGAAAAGAAATGGCTATGTCCCAATACAATTTTATTTGCAGAAACAGGTGGTGGTTTTTAGTTTGCCAATTCCTATTCTAGTAGACAAGGTGGATAAATAAATAGAGGGTTTTAGCAGACAGATGGAAACTACAAAACAGAATCAAGTGAAAATGCTAGAAATGAAAAATACAATCAAAGATATAAACATATTTTCAATAAATTCATCACTAGACTAGTCACAGTTAAAGAATAAATTCAATGAAATTGAAGATAGGTCAATAAAAATTCACCAAACAGAAAAAAAGACTTACAATGATAGTTAACCCATCAAACAAACAAAAATCCTGCATAGCATCTAAGAGCTTTGGGATAATGGGACACTATCAAATGGTCTAACATATTTGCAATTGGAAGCTATTTTTTTTGTGCTCTGTGTGTGTGTGTGTGTGTGTGTGTGTGTGTGTGTGTTTTGTCAGCTTATAAAATTACATCATTTAATATTTTTATTTTTAATTTTGTGGTTACATAGTAGCTGTATGTATTTATGGGTGCAACTGGAATCTTGGAAAGAAACTGGAGAGAGAATGTGGCAGAAAAATATTTGAAGAGATAATGGCCAAATATTTTCCAAACATAAAATCACAATTCTGCACATCCAAGAAACACAGAGAGCATGGAGCAAAATAAATACCGACAGAGAATACACCACAATCAAACTTGAAAACCAAAAATAAAGAGAAAATCATGGCAGCCAGAGAAAAATGATACATACAGGAAAAGAATAACATCAGATTTCTAGTCACAAGCAATCCAAGGCTGAAGCCATTGTAAAGACATTTGTAAAGTGATAAACAAAAAAGAAAATGACAATCAAGGATTCTATGCTAAGTTAAATAACTTTCACAAAGAAAGAAGAAATAAAGATTTTTTTTTTCAGACAGACAAAAACTAAAAAAAATCCATTGCCAGCACAATTATACTATAAAAAGTTTTTTTAAATTCTTTAGGTAGAGCAATATGACACTAGATAGATCAGATAAAATATTAGAATTAACAAATGATTTACAGAGTTCTCCGGATCACCAACCAATATAAAAAACTCTCTCTCACACACACACCAGCATGAAAACTGAAAAAGTTCAAAAAAATCATTAATATAGTACTAAAATCAAATGCTAGAAATAGATTTAACAAAAATTGTGCACAGCATCAACACAGAGTACTATGAAATATTATACAAATTAAAGAAGGCTTGACTAGATTGAATGATAAATCTTGTTCTTGGATTGAAAAATTTAATATTCTAAATATATATATATATATATATATATATATATATATACATACACCCCAGTCTGCAAAGGGTTGTCTTCTAAATAAGATGGCGCTAGAAAATTTAGATTTCTACCTTGGAAATTAAATGAATGTTGATCTCTACCACGCAACAAACAAAATATATTCCAAATGTATCACAGCCTTAAATAAGGTAAAACAATGAGGTTTCTAGTAGATGACATAATATAATTAATTCATGTACTTAGGATAGGCAAAGAATTATTAAACAGGACACAAAACATATTAGCACTAAAGAAAATAAGTGATAGAGGCCAGGTGCGGTGGCTCATACCTGTAATCCCAGGACTTTAGGAGGCCGAGGTGGGTGGATCACTGGAGGACAGGAATTCGAGACTAGCCTGCCCAACATGACAAAAACCTGTCTCTGCCAAAAAATACAAAAATCAGCCAGAGGTGATGGCACATGCCTGTAATCCCAGCTACTCGGGAAGCTGAGGCTGGAGAATCACTTGAACCAGGGAGGTAGAGGTTGTGAGCCGAGATAGGGCCACTGCACTCCAGCCAAAGTGACAGAGCGAGAATCCTTATAAAAACAAAAAAGATGATAAATTGGAATCCATTAAAATTAAGATTATCTCTTCCTCTAAACAACAACTAACAGTGGGCAAATGCAGGCCTCAGTGTGGGAAAAGGTATTTGTAATACTTAAAATCAATGAAAGATTCATGTGGAATATGTAAAAAATTCTTACAAAGCAATAAGAAAAAAGACAGTAAACATAGGAGATAAATGGGCAAAATACTTAAACAGATACTTTACAAATCGTAGTATATAAAAGTTCAACAAATATATGAAAATAAGTTTTCATATATTTCAACTTGATTGGACAGAAGAAAATGTAAATTAAAGTTACAAAGAAATATATTTCATGTATTTCAACTTGATTGGTCAGAAGAAAATATAAATTAAAGTTACAAAGAAATATTAAGTCATATCCAAAATAATGACTAAAATAAAAAGTTGTGATAACACCACATTTGGCAGAGGATGTGGAGTAACTGGGTCTCTCGTGTAGTTCAGGAGTGGGTAGAAATTGATACAATCGTTTTGAAAAGCTGTTTGGCAGTATTTACTAAAGCTGATCATAAACATGTTTTATAATCCAGGAATTCTACTTCTAGGTATATACCCAAAATAAATACTTGATTGAACCAAAAGTCATGTGCCAAAATGTTCATAGCAACGTGATATATAATAGCCCAAAATTAAAAATAACAAATGTTTCTCAATAATAGAATTGAAATATTCTGGAATGTTCATATAATAAAATGCTATATGGCAATGAAAATGAAAAAAAAAGATATAAAAAGTTCATTAATCTCACAAAATCAATGTTGATCAACAATACCAAATATAATAGAGTATATATTGTATACTTCATTTTGTGTAACATTTTAAAACAGGCAAAATTAATAAGAAATGTTGGAACTCAAGATACTGATTACATTTAAAGAGCACAATAAGGGATTTTGGGTATTGATAATATTCTATTTCTTAGTCTGAGTGAAGACTTCATAGTTTGTTCATTGTGTAAAAATGTATTAAATTATGTAGACTTATGATTTGTGTACTGTTATGTGCACACACATATACAAAGTTCACAAAAATTCTCCTGATATTATTTCTATATTTGGTATTTGTTGTTGAAAATACTCTAGGAGGAGCTATTCTTTTTCCCTTGGTAGACAACTGTAGTGGACGCTTTTGACTGTGTAACCATTAGCCCCTTTGCTCCTTACTTGTTGTCAGTCTCAATCTTTGATAGAAGAGCATGAAAATGTCAGATACTCATGTCCTCAGCCTCTCTTATATTTGCAATGTAGTAATGTAGTTGGTTCTAGCTGAAAAGACATAAGAGAGATTCTGCCGTTGTGTTCTAGGAAAGATTTTCTTTACTAGCAGAAGAGACAAATGAGGAGAAAGTATCTGCCTTCCGTTCTTGCCTTTGGGTGTGGCTGTGTGAGGACATGATGTGTGATGATGCAATCGCCTTATGACCACAAGAGAACGAACCTGAGGACAGAAGTCTCCATGCTGAGAGATGACGTCAAAGGATAGAAAGCATCTAGATCATTATACCATCGAATCACTGTACCAACTCAGGTATTCTTATTTCTTGTAACGTGAAAACAAACAGTAACAACACAAAACAAAAACAAAAACAAAATAAAACTTCTATATTTAAACTACTTTAAACCAGTTATTCTTTTACCCATAGCCAAAAATATCTTAATGCGACAGTGACCTTCTTATATTTGGGTATCTATGCTATTCCTTCTCCATTTCAAAAGTTAAATAATAAAGAATATCTTTGTGATTTCTTGCCATTATAACCTTTTCTTGGAATAATGAAGCCTTTTATTTGCAGACTCAGGATTTCTATCATTTCTGGAAGATTTTCTTCTTTTATGCTTGTGAATATTTTGTTATTATAATATTTGGGTTTTTTTTTTGTCATTAGGCATATCAGTTATCCAGATTTTTAATATCTGGTTCATGAGTACCTACCTATTCAATTTTTTCTTAATAGATTTTCTTTTCTTTTTTGTTATTTTTGTTTGTTTGTTTTGCATTTTCTGTTTATGTACTCACTCCTGTTTTTAATGCCAGTGGCTTGGTTCTTACAAATTTTAAAAAAATCAGCAATTTTCTGCTTTAATTTCTTTTTAACATTATGTGATATGATTGTATTCTCTCAATTCGTTTTCTGGCCAATGCATCCTCTCAGCTATCTATCCAATCTGAGAAATGACAGCAAGATTTTTTCATATTTTCTTCTGCTTATATTCTACAAATTACATTGGTCTCCTTATTGCCGATTCTTAGTATATTGTTTTAATTTCATTCAATAGGTTTTATATTTGAATTCTATATCTCAGGGTTGTGTTATGAGGTTGGGCTACTTTTTAAATCTCAGTTACACTCAAGCGCCCCCCGCCCTTTTTAACCCTTTTTATGTTTTCTTATTGAAGGAAGTGTTATTATGAGCTTGAATTTATAACACTTTTGTTTTTGGACTGTACCTTACTCTCAAGTTTGGTAATTTTATGGTAATAGTTGGTCTTTCTTTTGTCTGTAGAGAAAGTAAATTTTTCTTGGCTACCACTCTCAAATAGTCCCTCCAATCTTTAGATGTTCCTTTGGCATACAATCCTTACTTTAGCTTATACCAAGTAGCTCTTGGTAGTAGAAAAATGAAAGTTGTAAAATATAAAGGAATTTGAGTTAGTCTTTTGATATACCTCTTGTGAAACTTGTCTTTTTTCACGACTTTGAAATTGATATTTTCACAATTTCACATGAGAGTAAAAGCTTGTATTCTTGTCCATGTTTCCTTTCTCTGTCTTTATTTATACCATTTAATGGTTTTTGGGGTGATTGTTAGCAAACCAATATAATTGGAATTCATAACCAAACAAATATATTGCTCATTTCATATAGTCACCTTGCAGGACCATACACATACTCTAGCAATGTTGACATTGCTGCAAATCTGAGTGAATTTCAATTTTGGGAGCTGTCATCAGAGCCAGTTGATATATAACATACAAAAAATAACTTTCATCAACTTGTAATTACACCTCAATTTGGATCTTATTTAGACAAGTAATACAAAATTTGTTTTCTAAGCTTTTTTTTTTTTTATTGGCTTGACTTCTGAAGGTAATTTACACCTTCATGCTTTGGGTTCCTACTTGTGCTAGTCTTTTCTCCTCTGCCACATAAAGCAGTGATTTTAAGATAAGTGCTTTAATAATAAAAGCACAAAATGCTTGCTGTGGAATTCAATGTAAATCACAAATATAATATTTTAATGTTAAGAATTATGATATTTCTGCATTAATGGTGTCTTATATAGCATAATAAATGTGTTCACTGAACAGTTAGAGAGCAGTATGTTTTTTTTTTTTCAACTGACAAATACCAAAGAGAGTTTGCACCAAGGGAGAAATTTTCACATTAGTGTCACAAATTGTAGATCTTTATGTTTTACTTGAAACATATTTGGAAATCCAAGCCAACAAGCCAAAATACTGTTTTTCACTGTGCTTAATTCATTTTTCTTTCTTGCCTTTGGGGCTTTCTCATCTTCCTCTTCATAGATGTCCTCCCTGTATCTGGATGCTTGTGGGCTTCTCAAGACAGCACCCCATTTACAGATTGGAGGCAAATCAAGTTTTTTCCCAAGTCAATTGATTACTTAACTTTGTTTTCAAAGTCTATCTCAGGCAAAATGGTGAAGTAAATCGAGAGGATGCTCTCTTCACCTTCACCTCCCGATCCCTTCTGTTGGTGTTCTCAAACGGTTCCCTGTTGTCCCTCCTCTCTTTATCTTTGTCCCTTGCATCTTACCGTACCAAGACAGCACATCATTTGTAGACCTTTTTTTGCATTTTCCCATCAATCCTATTGCTATTATTTCAGGACAGTTGTTCCCTGGACAGTAACATTAAACTAACAAGAAAATAAATTCCTACTGCTGTGGTTACTAATATATTTCTCCTCTAATGTAAGAAAAAAACCCAATCCAAAAATCAAACCTTTTTTTATTTCATTTTATTTTAAAAGACTTTTTATTTTAAATTTATCTGGGTACATAGTAGGTATATATTTTTATAGGGTACATAAGATGTTGTGATATAGGCATGCAATGTGAAATAAGCACATCATGGAGAATGGGGGTATCCATCCCCTAAAGCATTTCAAGCATTTATCCTTTGAGTTACGAACAATCCAATTATACTCTTTATGTTATTTTAAAATGTATAATTAAGTTATTATTGACTATAGTCACCTTGTTGTGCTATCAAAATACTAGATCTCATTCATTCTTTCTATTTATTTTGTACCCATTAACCATCCCCACCTTGTCCCCTCAATCCCCCCACTACCCTTTTAAGCTTCTGGTAACCATCCTTCTACACTATATGTCCATGAGTTCCATTGTTTTGATTTTTAGACCCCATAAGTAAGTGAGACCATATGTTTGTCTTTCTGTGCTTGGTTTATTTCACTTCACATAACAATCTCCAGTTCCATCTATGTTGTTGCAAATGACAGGATCTCATTCTTTTTTATGGCTGAATAGTACTTCAATGTGTATATATACCACATTTTCTTTATCTGCTCATCTGTTAATGAACACTTAGTTTGCTTCCAAATCTTAACCATTGTGAACAGTGCTGCAGCAAAGAGTGCAGATATCTCTTTGATATACTGATTTCCTTAATTTTACATATATACCTAGGAGTGGAATTACTGGATTGCATGGCAGCTATATTTATAGTTTTTTGAGGAAACTCCAAACTGTTCTCCTTAGTAGTTGTACTACCTGACATTCCCAAAAACATGTATAAGGGTTCCCTTTTCTCCACGTCCTTACCAACACTTGCTATTGCTTGTCTTTTGAGTGTAAGCCATTTTAGCTGGGGTGAGATGATATCTAAATGTAGTTTTGGTTTGCATTTCTCTCATGATCAATGATGTTGGGCACCTGTTCATATACCTGTTTGCTATTTGTACGTCTTCTTTTACAGTCAAAACTTCCTTACGTAAACTCATACAGGTTGATGAAAATGGTCTTGGACTTTTCAGGATCATGGAAGTAAGATGAAAAAGAACCTTTAGCTTTTCAAAACACAGCTTGTAGGCAGCTATCTATGTAATAGCATTATTCCTGTTGGATGTACTTGAATAAAACTCAAAAACATCAAGACAATGTATCTGCTAGACTTGTATTTTGGATATAACTATAAGCAGTGGGAGATGAAAAACTTGTGAATATCTTATTACTGTTCTATAAATAATAACATCAGCTTCTCAATGGAAGAAAACAGAATTTTCTTCCTCCTCTTTGGCATTTATGTAAAATGAATGACTTCTTCATATGCTGATACGTTTTTGTAGTTTATCTTCTGCCATCCACCGATGTCTAATTGAGCTATTTTTACTAACACTATTATTATAGGCTAATGTGATATTATGTTCTCTGGGAATTATGTCAGAAGAAAAATAGTAATAATAATAGCATTCTATTTTAGCATAGAGCTTTTACAATTTTCAATACCTATCCTCATCGATAACTTTATTCTCTTTTCCAGACTCCTCTACCAGTTAGAGAGCATGACTATAATCCATACTTTATTGATGAGAAAATTGAAGCACAGAAGGTGTGACTTGTGCATGAGTGCATAGCTAATTAGAGGCAGGACTGTTTTTTTTTTTTTTTTTTTTAATATTACTGTTGTATACCACACCATTTCTACTACAAACAAGTAAAACCAGAGGGAAAAAGACAGCAAACTATTGATTTTTATTTTCTTTTTCCACTTAAAGTCAGAGCAATCATCACAATAATATCAATAATCAGTATTTTTGGACTGTTCTCATCTATACAAAAGTAAGAATGTATTAAACACCTACTGTTTGTCCAACATGACTTAGAGATTCATGAAGGCTAACGCTGTCACCAATTGGTGAACAAAGAGAGTTCAGAGGCTCTTCCTATTAGCCTTATTTACTTTCACAGAGTGACTAGGGATGGGAAGAATAGGATAATCACTCAATACTAAGACAATTGCATTTTCCTATAAACTAGTTCTAATTGTCACAGCAAAGGTTCTACCTTCATCTATTATATAGTAAATAGCGCTAATATTATTAAGTTGTTATATAGTAGAGTATTTTACTTTAAAAATACTTCAGTATATACAGTGTAGTATAAACATGTGCACAATTAAGACAACTTCACTGTAGGGATAGTTAATTAGCATTTAAAGTACTTCAAATTGGCTGAAGCTATGAAAATTCTAGAAGATAACATTGGAAAAACTCTTCTAGACATTGGCTTAGGCAAGGATTTCATTACCAAGAACCCAAAAGCAAATGCAATAAAAACAAAGATAAATAGCTGGGACCTAATCAAACTAAAGAGCTTTTGCATAGCAAAGAGCTTTTGCATAACAATCAGCAGAGTAAATAGACAACCCACAGAGTGGGAGAAAATCTTCACAATCTATGCATCTGACAAAGGAATAATATCCAGTATCTACAATGAACTCAAATCAGTAAGAAAAAAAAAAAAAACACACACACACACAATCCCATCAAACAGTGGGCTAAGGACATGAATAGACAATTATCAAAAGAAGATATACAAATGGTCAACAAACATAGGAAAAAATGCTCAACATCACTAATGATCGGGGAAATGCAAATCAAAACCACAATGTGATACCACCATACTCCTGCAAGAATCAAAAAATCAAAAAACAGTAGATGTTGGTGTGGATACGGTGAACAGGGAACACTTACTGCTGGTGGGAATGTAAACTAGTACAGCCATTATGGAAAACAGTATGGAGGTTCCTTAAAGAACTAAAAGTAGAACTACCATTTGATCCAGCAATCCCACTAAGGGGTATCTATCCAGAGGAAAAGAAGTCATTATTCGAAAAAGGTACTTGCACACTCATGTTTATAGCAGCACAGTTCACAATTGCAAAATTGTTGAACCACCCCAAATGTCCATCAGTCAATGAATGGATAAAGAAACTGTGATATATATATAAAATAAAATGAAAATGATAATATAATCCTCACAAAGCTAATGGGAGTATTAAATGAGAATAATCTAAACAAAGGAATTACTACAGTGCCTACTTTAGAGTAGATGCTCAACACGTGATATTTATTGTGTATATATATATATGTATGTATATGTGTGTGTGTGTGTGTGTGTGTGTGTGTGTGTGTGTGTGTATGTGGTGGAATACTATGCAGCCGTAAAAAAGAATGAATTAACAGCATTTGCAGTGACCTAGATGAGATTGAAGACTATTATTCTAAGTGAAGTAACTCAGGAATGGAAAAACAAACATCATATGTTCTCACTGATATGTGGGAGCTAAGCTATGAGGATGCAAAGGCATAAGAGTGATACAATGGACTTTAGGGACTTGGGGGGAAGAGTAGTGGGGGGGTGAGGGACAAAAGACTACAAATTTGGTGTAGTGTATACTGCTTGGGTGATGGGTGTGCCAAAATCTCACAAATCACCACTAAAGAACTTACTCATGTACTCATGTAACCAAATACCACCTGTATCCCAATAACTTATGGAAAAAATAAATTAAAAAATAAAAATAAAAAATAAATAGTTTAAATTGGAATCTACAAATTAGAAATAGCTACTTAGGATTTCAAATATAATCAAAGTCCATACTGGAGAATTTGTATTTAGACTAAGAGACATTAGTAATATATTTCATTGATGGTGTTCAGGAGACATTGCTGGTTAGAAAGATAATAAGGTCCTATGACCTTACCAGAACCAGGTATAAAAATATTGTGATCCCAGTAACTATGATTCTCTGTGCAGAACTCAATATCCAGAACTCCATTGATTCCATATCCCTCTACTTCGCAGAGGACTCTGTCACCTGATGTGAGTACCACACTGGCTGCCCCTGCTCTAGAAACATCATTGCATTTATCCAAGGGTAAATCTTTTCTGCAAAGTGTTAGTCTGTGTGTCTCAGGACAGAGAGTCAGAATTAACCTGGGCTGCATGCAGTTACGTTTTTGTAAATATAAATATTTTGTGCACATCACAAAATTTGCAAGGCTTGTTTTCAATGTAGCATACCACATGATGGTGAGGTTTTGCCACAGGAAATCTACAGCCCCCACCAAATGCTGACTACCAAAAGCTCCCTTTAATACCAAAAGGATCTGATAATTCCTAAATAACAAAATTACTGTAGGACTTTTTAAACAGACTGCTTACAGTGTGCCAGAAACTCTGTTAAATATATTGCCTATTTTCTCTTATTTAATCTTTAAATCAAATTGATAATTTGTAGGCTTTTTACAAATTTTATTTTTTTCATCTTCATTTTTCTAAAGTCAGACAAGATTGGGCATGTTAAAGGTGGTATGGCCATAGACTCTTCCTCATTTTTCTGATGAGGAAACTGAGGCTTAGAGAGATTAGGTAACTTGGTCAAGATTTCCAAGTATTAGAGCTGAAATTCTTATTCAGATCTATCTGCTCCAAAATGGAAACATGAGCTTGTGTTTGACAAAATGTAAGATGTATTATAGTTTGGTGGTATACAAGAATGATTTCAAGTGATAGACAGACATAACCTTTAAAAAGAATAACTCAGTGACAAAGCAATTTTTTTTTTACAATCTTTTATTTTTCTGACTGCCCAATCAAAAATGACTCACATTATGCCAAGTGCGATGACTCACACCTGCAATCCCAGAACTCTAGGAGGCCAAGGTGAGCAGATTGCTTGAGCCCAGGAGTTCAAAACCAGCTTGGGCAACATAGTGAGACTCTGTCTCAAAAAAAGGAAAAAAAAATGACTCATATTCAAGTGATTCTCTTTCATATTACTCTATGTTATCTTCTTCAAGGAGTTCATTCTAGCTCAAATTAACCTGCCTATTTATTTGAATTGATTGCTTTTTAAACATCTTCACTCAGTAGGATCCCAAGGAGACTATTATCTTGAGTATCCATGTACAAAGTAAGAGCTCAACAAATATCAATTATATGAATAGATGAATGTATTATGTCAAAAAGAAAGTTCCAATTTGGTGCTGAGTCATTAACATCTTTTTTATCATTTGCTAGTTTTCCTTTTAATAGAGGGCAAGTGGGCTTGGGGTGAGAACATTTGACCGAAGTATGTAGATAGAGGCTGGTTGCAGTGTCTCACACTTGTGATCCTAGCACTTTGGGAGGTCAAGGTGGGTGGATTGCATGAGCTCAGAGTTCTAGACCAGCCTGGGTAACATCGTAAAACCCATCCCTGCAAATAATACACATATAAAAAAAAATTATCTGAATGTGATGGCCTGTGCCTCTAGTCTCAGCTACTTGATGGGGGGCAAGGTGGGAGGATCTCTTGTGCCCAGGAGGTCGAGGCTGCAGTGAGCCGAGAGTGCGCCACTATACTCCAGCCTGGGTGACAAAATGGGACCCTTTCTCAAAAAAAAAAAAAAAGGAAGTACCTAGTTAGAAATTATACCTGTTATTTATGCCTAGCAATGCTGAATTTCTATTAAAGCTGCTTCCCTTTAAAATAAAGTTATGCAATTACAAAATATGAGTGTGTTAAAAGAAAATATTAAGTAAATAAGTGTACAGGCATTGGGAGTTTATGGCAATGATTGTGAATGTTACATTTTATCATCAGTGAAAATATAATATTTTGTAGTAGAGAAATGAATAAAATGTGCTTTAAAATGCACTTCAACAATTCAGTTGAATATCAAGGTTCTAGAGGAGCTCCAAAAGAATTTTTTTTTTTTCAAACGGAGTCTTTCACTGTCTCCTGGGCTGGAGTGCAATGCCGCAATCTTGGCTTACTGCAACCTTCCCCTCCTGGGTACACGTCACGTGATTCTCTTGCCTCAGTCTCCAGAGTAGCTGGGATTACAGGTGCACACCACCACAACCGGCTCATTTTTGTATTTTTAGTAGAGACGGGATTTCACTATGTTGGCCAGACTGGTCTCCAGCTCCTGACCTAGTGATCCGCCTGCATCGGGCTCCCAAAGTGCTGGGATTACAGGAGTGAGCCACCGCGTCCAGACTCAGAAGAATTCTATACCATGATTTCTACTCTCAGTTCAAATGGGAAGACAACATACATTAAGTGATGTTATTCTAAATGATCAAGAATCCTACCATAATGCAGAAGGAAATTTTTAAAAAGAGAGAAATCAGTTTGAGCTTGAGTACACAGGAAAAAATAGCTTTGTAGTTGCAGAATTCAGCTGTGTCCTAAAATAGAATTTTACTAAACACCTACCGACTGATTTAACCAATACCAATTGAAAATTCACAGTGAGGAAAATGATGTACCAGGCATTCTCACAGAAAGTAACCTAAACGTGCTTCCTCCTGCTCTGAAGACAATCATAATCCAGTGGAGAATTGATTTATAGTGCTTCTCTCCTATGTAAGTTAATATAAAGTAAAAATTGATTCAGTAAAAAGAATGAGCAATTGCATCTATGAAGGGATGATCAAATCAAGAATAACTTCCTACAGGTGATAGCTTTTGAGGTAACTCTTTAAGGTTGAAGAACAATATTTGCATAGTTGGGTGAACTAAGAATAGATGGCAAACTAAGCTGAATAAAAAGTAAAGACAGAAGTCAACATGGTATATTAAAGAGATGAAAGGGGGAACATCACACACTGGGGTCTGCAGGGGGTGGGGTGGTTGGGGAGGGATAACATTAGGAGAAATACCTAACGTAGGTTACAGGGGAATGGAGGCAGCAAACCACCATGGTATATGTATACCTATGTAACAATCCTGCAAGATCTGCACATATACCCCAGAACTTAAAGTATAATTTAAAAAAAAAAAGAAGAAGAAGAAGAAAGAGAGATGAAAGGGAGCCTGGCTTGATCGGCTCATGAAAACTGGCTTGATATATGTGGACAAATCAGGGGCACATCTATGTTTGATGAGGCCCTCTTTAAGAGAACTATTATGAAATTATGAATGCAATATTAGGTATGAGCAAGTTATTTAAAATAGGCAAAAAAACTCAACAAATTTCAAATTTTAGAAAGTGAACAACATTTTAAAAATCTAGAAAAATAAATATTTTATTACATTATAGCTTGAATGCCTCTATAATTCTTTTTTTCATAGAAGTTTTGTCTGCTATTTATTGATTGCCTCTTTATAGGATAACAGTTTTGTAATTTAAATGTCTATGGAAAGAATTGAGAGATGATTCCTTTCCCCTGTAGTATGACAAAATTTCATTTTTATCATTGTTTAAAAAAGGTTTTCTTAGTTTCACAACTAATTATCAATAATGTATGACAGATTTGACATTCAGAGAAAAAATAATGTCATGTAAATTTGTAGAATTTTCAAATTTGGTAAAACTCTCAAATTTTCTTTAAATGTGAACTGAAAGTTTTCTTGACATTTCAAATTTTCTTGTACAATGACTAATTTTAGACACTCTTTGAACTGGTGGCATTCATAACAAATTGTCATCAACATCCTCATTGTAATGGAAAATTCTGAGTTTATTTTTGCCAGTGTGAGATAGCTTGTCTACTTCTACTTCCTTTTAGCCAGATTGCAAAAAGTCCCATGACTCTATTTCCACCTCCAATATCATCTGACATGAGACAAAATCAAAGTAGATTAAGACAGTGGTCTTGACTGAATGTAGTTAAAGTATGCTGCTTGTGCAAGTTTTTCAGAAATATATGACCATGTGAACATGTTGCTGAGGCCCTGCCAGAGCCTTGAAAGGGGCCTGTGCAAGTGAGGAGCCCAGAGATTAAGTATTATTAGCTTCTCAGAAATTCCACCTCTGAATAAGATTTTTGAGTACTTTGCATGCCAGGATGAGGAGAGTGAATCTAAGAGATATATTGGATGAAGAAGTAAGATATATTGGATAAAGGATGTAAAGTAAGGAATACAGAGTGCTAATGTGAATTTATAAGATGTAAATTCCAGGATAAATTTCTTTTCTAGGTGATAGGCTAGTGGCTCGAGAGCAATTGTTCTTCTGGGGATGAACTTTGTGTTTCTCTAAGAATTTACTCCCATAAATGAGAAGTATACAGAAACCATAAAATGGCTCATAAAACCTTTGTTAAAGGCATATTTTACATTTATTTAATCCTTCATGATAATTGGATGCCCATTATGATATTGAGTACTGTGTTCCAATATTTAGGTGCCTGTGAATAGAATGATTACTACCTTATTTTGCAGCAAACTGACTGATACAGATTAATAGTATCATGCAGGACACTGCTAAGCCTATAGAAGCTAAGGAGTAATAAAGAATGGTTAGAGAAAACATTCTAATATGCTAAACAGTGAAAAAATACAGTTCATTTTAGAGTTTATCAGCTAAATTCACCTTGAAACTAAAATTTTATGGAAGAATGAACTCTGGATGATGCTGCAGAATAAAAGCTTGGAGCTAAGTTTAACTGACGAGTAATTCTGGGAAAAAGAAATACACTGAAAAAAACATTTTTATTCCTAGTACATTAACCATTTCTATGGTACACCCTAGATGACTCTAGAGAATATCATTTATCTTCTGAAAGGTGAAGCAACAGATAATCCCCAGGAATTAGATGAAGCAACAACAATAAGATGGCTTTTAGGTTGTTCGTCTGTTCTTTTGTTTTGTTTTAGACAGTAACTTATACTGATGTTCAGCAAGTACAAATTATTTTTTATTTTTTAATAGTATTCACTGAATAGATATAACTAAAAATGGTCACTGTATCTAAGCAGCTACAATCAGCCATTCTAATTTGTTCTCTGCCTTTCCAGTTTCTAGCAAAGCTCCAAATTAGAGTTGCAAATTTACTCACATTATAGCTCACGTGGACAAAGAAAATGAAATGACTCTCAGAATGAAAGAGCCTTTAGAGAAACAGCAACCAAATGGAATGCACAGACAGTGTTGGAATCTAAATTGGAATTAAATCAAATGTAAAAATGTTTTGAAAAAAATTAGACACATTTAAATATGGACTGGGGATTAGAAGATAACATGGAATTAGTGTTAATTTGGTGGGGGGTGTGTGGTAATGGCATGGTATATATGTTAGTATAAAGTCTGATATCAATTAGATAATGCATACCAGAGTTTTTGTGAGTGAGATGACATGATATCCGGTATTACTTTAAAAATAATTCTGCGTCCGTACATACAGAGCTCTGACTTAAAAGATGAAATAAAATTGGTAAAATATTGATAATCATTGAAATGGGTAATGTGGACTAAAGAGTTTATCACACTATTCTCTGCTTTTGTGCAAGTTTGGAAACATAGATACTTAGTTTTTTCATCTTCAGTGTTTCCCTTTACTCTTTGTTGTGGCCCCACAACTCATCCCTCCTTCTTCCTCAGCAGTATAGTTAGTGGAGGACATGCTAATAAAGGCTGGGAAAAAAATCTGAAAGTTATCCACAGATACATCACATTCAAGGGTTTACACATACTGCCACGGAGAAACCAGAAATATATTTAGGCAATATTACCTCTTAGTTATACTCTAGGTGATGAATTTGTTAAAATTAATTGAGTTCATACTAATGAAGAACTTTGGTTGAATAAAATACTCTAGCAATAAATATCACACGTTGAGCATCTATTCTGAAATAGGCACTGCAGTAATTCTTTTGTTTAGAGTATTCTCATATAATACTCCCATTAGCTTTGTGAGGATTATATTATCATTTTCATTTTATAAATAATAAATTGAAGTAAGGTAACCCATTGCATACAACTGCATGGCCCACAGTTTTCCTGTGGTAGGGTCTTTCTAGGTCATTTATATAATAATTTGATTCTAATTTGAAAGCACAAAAGGGGGAAAAAAGTGCATATTGCTTATGTCCATTGCATCAAGTAGGCAATGTGCTAAGTATTTCACAAATGTCGCCTCATTTCACAATAAACTTGTGAAGTAATTACCATCATTGATATTTTTCTCAGAATTGTAGGTGAGAAACTGTCAGCCTCATCAAGTAATTTCTGCAAGATCACACGGCTGATGAATTTGTATTCTCCTACTCAAGATTGCCTGCCTCTGAAGACTATGTTCTTAAAAGAAAGAAACTACATGCTTTATCTTGTAGATGATTAGTAAATCTATTAATTGTAGAAATATATATGGAGCACTGACCACATGGCAAGCTCTGTGTTGGGTGCAGGAAGGAATACAAGAAAGGTTACGTGAAGTGATTCCTACACTTAGAGAAGCTTATGATCTAGCTGAGGAGAGGGGACGCATACACAATAACAAATAATATGAGAACATATACTTTAGCCTAACAAATGTTAGAAGACTGAATTTGAGTCTTATTAAAATGCAAATAGCGCTTTAAAAGATTTACCCCTTAAACCCTCATAGTATATTTTGAGCACTCAAAAATCAATATTTTTCTGGAACAAAAGTTTGACAAAGTATGCATTTTATGTATTTTTATTTTTAGAATTTAATATTGTTGTTCCTGGGAGTTTGTGGTCAAAGTGATTTGAAATAAAAATGAATTATACCATTAGGAAACCTTACATCAGTAGGTAAATAATGAGAATCACTTTCATAATAAATATCAAGGTTTACTCAATCCAGTAACTCTAAAATATGAAAATACTGTGGTCAGAGAAAACCATTAGGGAAAAGATGTGGTTCTCTTTGGTCTTGAAATATACACTCTTTCATCTTCAAGAAATAGATTACAACCGGGCACGGTGGCTCACTCCTGTAATCCCAGCATTTTGGGGGCCGAGGCGGGCAGATCACCTGAGGTCAGGGATTCAAGACCAGCCTGACCAACATGGTGAAACCCGTCTCTACTAAAAATACAAAAATTAGCCGGGCATGGTGGCACACATGCCTGTAATCCCAGCTACTCCAGAGGCTGAGGCACAAGAATCACTTGAACCCGGGAGGCGGAGGTTGCAGTGAGCCGAGACCGTGCCATTGCACTCCAGCCTGGGCGACAAGAGCGAAACTCGGTCTCAAAAAAAAAAAAAAAAAAAAAAAAAGAGAGATACATTACATATTCCATAAGCAGAATTCATATTGTCATATTGCAGATCATGTTTAGGGAATTACCCCCAACATTGGAAGGGAAACTGGAAAACTGTCTGATTAAGTGAGATATCTTAACAGATTAGCAATCAGGACATAGGGATTCAGTCCTGGTTCTACCACTATCAGAGTAATCTTGTACAATCCTTCTTGATGCCTACCTATCAATTTCTCCATTTAAACTAGATGACCCTCAAGGTTTCTTACAGTTTTGGCATCCCAAGATTCTGTAGCTCTGTCTGTAGGATAAGATGCTTTATTATTGTCTTTTGTATGTGCAGAGACTATATTAGTACCTATACTCGAGGTAGAACTTTCCTCATATACGTTATCAGAGCTACCACATTTGTAGCCAAAATAAGAATGAAACTAGTCAGTGTGTGAAGAGTTGGTTGTGTTGAGAGATGGAGTCAGTAGGATGATTTTGTAAATTTATGGGTTCTGAGTGCTGGGAAATCTCTTGTCCAGATATACTCTGACCCCAAAGTTAACACTGATGCCAAGGCTACAGTTTAATTCTTTTTTTTTTTTTTGCTTATTTGTTTGATCTCAAGTTAAAGGATGGATAGCTTAGAGAGAAGTAACATTTTGGGCTACATAAGACATAATACCTCATAACTATTTACTTGACAGCATGAGGATAGTAAAAAGTGGTAAGGGAAAGAGTAACAGAAGGCACCACCCTCAGTCTCACTCCAAGACTATTTTTATTTCTCAGTTACAACTAGAGGTGAAAGAATGTGATTCTTTTTCTTCTTAGTTCAGTCTATGTATTTTTTTTTCCCCTACAATGTATTTTCTTTGACAACCAGGAGACCATCAGTGTCTCTTGAGAAAGAGTATGGGGACAATTCTGGAAGCACATGATATTATCTTGTTCAACAACATAAAAAAGATATTCAACCTCTGTTTATTATGAATATAGGAGTATAGAACACATTCATTGTAAATAATCTCAATATTTCATACCTCATTACCCTGTAGATCAAATGCAGTCAAAATTGCACACCTAGTTATGATTTCTCTCCCTCTCTCCGTGTCCCTCTGTCTCTCCTTTACTCCCATGCGGAATATGTGTCATGTAAGTGCCATCTTTTTCTCTAGACACAGGCATTGTAACAGGCTTCACTCCATATCTCATTTATTTGACTGAGAACCATTTTATCAGTTCATTTTGTATTTTAATCTTATGTTTGTAACATGATTAAGCTTCCTTAAAAACAATTCGTTTCAAGTAGACTTTTTTATACTTCTGTGAAATATATTTTAAAATCTATGGCCGCTCACCTGAAGTGAATGAGTGTTATCGTGATGGCTCAGTTAGGCATATCACCTTGAATATTATTTCTTTTTATCATCTCTAAAACAATGATAGCAGGTCTAACACAGCTTTCTGATTAATCATTTCATTCTGCAAAACTGAAAATTATTCATGGAGGGGTAATTTATTCCCTTGCTATATGCACAAAACATTAAAATTCTAGCTGTCTTAAAACATGGGAGCTGTCATGGGTAAAGTTATGAGAGTGTTCTGGTTAAAAAGTGACACTTGAAAGGCAAATACAACATTTTAATAAGCTTAGGAAAGATGCCAAGGATTTAGTGCCTTTTGCAAAACATTGGCTACACCGATTCTAAAACATGCCAGGCATATTTTCTCCTCAACAACCCTGGAAGTGCAATACAAGTACAATACTTTGAAATGTGTTTGCAGGATTATGGGAAGCACACATATTAAATAGAATTCAATTGCTAAAATCTATTTCTGCCCAGATTAATGAGTGGAAACAAAACATCTGCCAGTAACCTGTTTTTGGCTATATTCCGTTAAACATATTGAGAAAAGATACAGATGCTTTTCTTTTTTATTTCACTACATGTTTATAAGCCTTCTGGATGAAAGGGGACTTGAAAATTATTTCCAATTTTCTTTATTGTTATCTGTGGGGCTCTTTTAGTCTAGAATATTCTGTTAATTTAGTATATTCCTTTGAAACAGTTTTAACTGTCTTTATGATATTGCTGCCATGGAAATTAGCTCAGCTCTAGGATTGGAATATTTTGACAAAAATCAGCCTCCTGTCATCTTTAAAACTAAATATATGTCAAATGTTTTGTTAGTTAGAATGTTTTTAAAGGAAGAAATCAGAGATTATTTTATATCTTGGGCTTTTCAACCACAGAAATATGGGCTACTCTATTTCTGCAGGGTAGGCTATAGGTTTACCCAAAACTATATTTGGTTTCTTCTTCTCCTTTTACCAAGGTTTGCCTCTTTTTTATGTCTTTTGATTATTCATGTTGCCAGTCTGCAAGCTGGCATTAATATTAACAAATAACCTTTCTAAGAGGGAGGGTCTTCTCAGGCTACGGAAGAAGCAACACTAAGAAACAGAGGGCATATTTAGCTATCAGAGAAAAAAGGGAACATCACAACTGTGACTTCTGAAATGGACTCCTAAATTTGGGAAACAGGAGGGATTCCTGTACCTATTGATGAGGTAACCAAAAGTACTGAGAATGCTTTTTCTTTACTGGTAGAGCAACGTAATTGCACAAAAGAGTGTTTTAGAAGCTATTCCTCCTATGAGTGTCAGCTGAATGAAACTCAATATTTAACTGTTGATGAGTATCTATTACTGTCAGCTGAACATATTTATCACTGCCACATGCTGTACAGCTTCATCACCCTTCAGGAGAATTCTCTATCAGTCTCAGTTGATGTAGGGCTCATACCTAGAACACAGAGGGCTTATAATTTGTCATTTTGACTTGAAATATAGAGAAAAAAGAAAAGCCATATTTATCTGATACATAATTATGGGGTTTTGATTCTGGTTTTTTGAAATTTTTAGATAGCTGAAGATTAGCAGAAAATGCCATTTTACTTATTTTTCAAATAAACTTTACTTCATAAAGGAGTTTCAGGTTCACAGTAAAATTTAATGGAAGGTTCAGAGATTTCTCATATCCTGCCTGCCTGTATGCATACCTTCTCCCACCCATTTTATTTCTATACTTGAATAACACACTCTTTCCTCCTTTCTCATATCCCATAAAATGTGCCAGGCAAATTGCTTGCCTTTGTAGTTAAGGAAGGCTTTAAGGCTATCATCTTGTTTGAAGATCCATTCTCATTATTCAGAACATTATGTGTAGAAGAGGCAGATTTAGAAAATTGGGGTGAATGTAGGCTGACCCCAGGTTGACTATTTGAGATTAATTTTCTTTTTCGGCCTTTTAAAATTTAAACTCTGATCTCTTCTTTTCTGCTAAAATACAGATAAGATACTCAGTAACTCGAAGATGCTGGCTTGTTGAGTTCTGGTTAACAAATATTTTGATTTATAGACAAAGCTAAAACTAAGGCAGGATGATTGGGACTTTGTCTCAGGACATAAAATTGAAAAGAGGCAAAAGTTAATAATGCTCATTCCCAAAAGCTTAGAGACTAGTGTAAATAGAAATCTGCCAGAAAGTAGACTAGTAACATACTTCTGTGAACTATATTATAAATTTTAATTTAAATTCAATTAACTCAATTCTGCTGCATTTTCTTTAGTGAGGTTTACCTTCTGAATAAAATATCTGCCTTCTCCCACCAAAAAAAATCCTACTTTAACATCATACAAATATATGTCAATTCCTACTTGTCTACAGGCCAATTTATTTTTCAAAATCTTATTATTAACATCAATTCTATCTACTTTAGATTGTTATTGACATTGACTTTATGAGAGGTACCTGAGTTAATGGAACTAACTACATTTAAACAATATAAGATTTTGTCTGTAAAAGTCTCTTGAAATTTTACAATTTCATTATTTTTAAAATAATAAACATGGCTAAGTACTTTTCAGTTCATCTGACTTAGGCAAATCTCACAGATGGAGAAAGAGTGCCAACTTTCTTTCTGTACAGAGATTGCCCTTTAACACCCATGTTTATCCCATCCTGGCACCAGAAAGATCATAAGCAGAGTTCAACAAAGGCTCAGAAAAGACAATGGATAGCAGATGTCCATTGTGAATTTTTTTAAATGTGGCATTAATCCAGCTGGGAAAGAAAGACCTTCTATAACCATGTTTATAAGTTAAAAATACTCTTGCTAACTTCGAAGACAAAAAATGTCATCCAGTAACTCATAGGTGGAGGATGGTGATGATCAATGGGCAGCTTTTTGGACCAACATACCCACACTTACATCCTGGGATTCTGATGCCCTTCAAAAGGAGAATATTTCTCAATAAAGAGCTCAAAAATAAACAAATGCAATACATACTTGTCCAGCAAATACAAACTGGCCTGTGGTAAGGAAGTTTGGGTGGGTGAATGGTGGCAATTTTAGATGTATGGAAGAGATAACTATTAGCATAATTTTTTCTGCAAAGAAGACATCTAATAAGAACATCCAAGAAGAAATATTTCTGCTTCTGGATATAGAAAGTCTTGGAGAAGGTCACACCTGAAGGAAATCATATATTCATGGTTATAATAATATCTAATGGTTAAATAAAAAGCATACTTTTATATTTGGAAAGAAACTTGTAGTTGTTTGTCATATTTTTCACAAGAGAGGAAGATTTGCCTCTGTGACTATTTTTGGATGAGGTTCTCATCTCCAATCTTTAATGTTTTAAAAAATTCTTTCCTGCAAAGATGTGCAGATGGCATCAGGATAACCTTTGATATCTAAATCAGGTCAAATTGAGGAGGAGAAAGAGACAGAATTTCCAATTTTGGAATAGAGTGTTAGAGATGCAAAGCCTTATATAATGGTATTACTTGATTTAGGGCCTTATAATTAAAGAAAAAAATAATTTAAAAACTTTGAATAGTCTGTATAACAGAGAAAAACATTATGACATGTCCTGTGTTCACAAAGTTGTAGTGAAAACCTAATACCAGAAAAAAGTCATGCTACATGATTATCTGTGTACAAAATCTCAAGGAGCCTACCTAAAAAATCTCAAGGAGCCTACCTAAAAAATCTCTTAGATCCTGTGTTAGTTGTGAAAGAAATTGACAAAAATCTTAAAAAATTAAAAACTCCTAGAATTAACAAGTAGATTTAGCATTGTCACAAAGTTATCACATAAAAATAAACCATAATTTTATATAACAGCAAAGAACAAATCAAATTTTCCAATGGAAATAAAAATTAAAATTACAATATCATTTACAATAGCCCAAACTGAAATATTTAGGTATACATCTAACAAATCATGTACAATATCTATGTGCCAAAAACTGTAAAATAAGGAAGAAAGTAATAAACGAAGACTTAAATAAATGGAGAGGCCTACTATGTTTATAGATTGGAAAATTCAAAATAGCTAAGATGTTAATTTTTTTCAAATTGATTATTTAATAATCCCTACAAAACCCTGGCAGGATTTTTTGTAGATGTATTTAAAATGCTGGTTTAAACAATGTATATGGAAAAATAAAGGATATGGAATACCTAAAACAATTTTGAAAAAGAAGAATAAAGTGGGAGAATCACATTACCTTTTTTTAAATATATGTGTGTGTGTGTGTGTGTGTGTATACATATATCTGTGTATATATACTTTATTCCCACACACACACATATATATATATACACATATATGTGTGTATATACACACACACACACATATATATAATTGCACTTTAGGTTCTGGGGTACATGTGCAGAACATACAAGATTGTTGCATAGGTACCTACATGACAATGTGGTTTGCTGCCTCCATCACCCCTTCACCTATATCTGCCATTTCTCCCCACGTTATCCCTCCCCAACCTCCCTACTGCCCGCCGTCCCTCCCCTAGTCCCCCACAACAGACCCCAGTGCGTGATGCTCCCTCCCTGTGTCCATGCGTTCTCATTGTTCAACACCCGCCTATGAGTGAGAACATGTGGT